>JARQOC010000365.1:0-52500 GCA_033576535.1 Allobates femoralis
TGGGGCTGTATACTACTACTGGGGCTGTATGTATACTACCACTGGGGCTGTATATACCACTGGGGCTGCTGTATACTACCACTGGGGCTGTATATACCACTGGGGCTGCTGGATACTACCACTGGGGCTGTATACTATCACTGGGGCTGTATGCTACCACTGGGGCTGAATATACCACTGGGGCTGCTGTATACTACCACTGGGGCTGTATACTACCACTGGGGCTGTATACTACTACTGGGGCTGTATACTACTACTGGGGCTGTATGTATACTACCACTGGGGCTGTATATACCTCTGGGGCTGCTGTATATACCTCTGGGGCTGCGTGTATATTACCACTGGGTCTGTATATACCTCTGGGGCTGCTGTATATACCTCTGGGGCTGCGTGTATACTACCACTGGGGCTGCTGCTGTATACTACCACTGGGGCTGCTGTATATACCTCTGAGGCTGCTGTATACTACCACTGGGGCTGCTGCTGTAACACTGCTGGGGCCTGTATATACCACTGGGGAGGCTGCTGTATACCACACTGCTGGGGGCTGTATACCTGTGCTGGGGTCCACCCTCGGCTTATACACGAGTCAATAGATTTTCCCAGGTTTTGGGGGCAAAAGTAGGGGGGTCGGCTTATACACGGGTCGGCTTATACACGAGTATATACGGTAATTGCCAAATCTTTGGTCCAGTGTAAAAAAAAAAAAAAAAAAAAAAAAAAAAGCTTTCTGCTTAAAAACAGATTGCAGATGACGCGCCTCAGGGCCATGGGGTACTCGGAACCGGGCTGTTTAACACTTCTGGGGAGTCACAGGGGTTGAGACCCAGCTTCCGTGACCCTGGGTTCAGTTGTTAAGGGGGAGTTTTTGGGAATGGGGCGGATTAAAAGGAAAGTTTATTTGTGATGCCACCCGTGGATTGTGGCTATTAGTGGCCACCGCTACTGCATAACCACTGGGGATGATGGATGGGCAGCTGGGATGTAGTGGCTCCCCACGTGTTGAGCGAATCCCTAGTGCAATGTATGTTGGAAGGGTGTAGGGTGCAGGATAGGGGGTGTGAAGTAAAGGACATACTCACGATTTGTTGGTTCCTCAAGTCCTTTACTGGTGATACTGGCACAAGGACAGATGGTGTAGCTGATATCCAGCAAACCTGTGAGCAACTAGGAGTTTTCCTCACCCAGCAAGTTCTGAGGCCTCCATGCTGCGTTTTCTCTTATGGCTCCCTGCTGCTGCTTTAGCTGAGCTGCTGGCCCTCTATCTCCTCTCCTGCAGTGTGCCGGTATGACAGGCAGCTTGAATCCTTCTCCAGCCTTACTTCACTGGCGACTGCTTCTGGGCTCTCAATGCTGCTTTGCCGCCGGGCACTTTAGTGTGGATGGGGGACTTGGAATCCCTCACCTTCCGGTATTGGCTGCTGGGATGTTGGGCGCTGCACAGCTTGAGACTCCGGTGTCCATTTCTTGGCGCTTACTCCTCTGGGGTGAGCTCGACACCGCTCTGCTCCCCAGGCTCTCCTCTGCTTCCTCAGACCCTTGCCTACGGGTCACTGAAGCTTAGTCTAGCTCTCCTGGGACGAGCTTATGTGGCACCCCAAGGGTTAATGTGCCACAGAAACATCAACACAGGTTTACTCCCCACACAACACTACACTAGAAAGTGGGAGGAGTTTAGGTGGCACCTGCAGTAGTGGGAGGAGCTAAGTTGTTTACTACAGAGCAGGAGTGACAGTTAGTTCAGTTTAGTCTGGAGCAGGAGCAGAGTCAAGTAGAAGTGGAGGTCCTGAGAGGTCTGAGAAGAGGAGACAGAGGAACATACCCGGGATAAAGAGTTACCCCAAAAACTTGACCCCGGGGAGGCGCTTAAGACGGATACCGGATCCGAGGCTGTGCCTGAGACAGACAGGACAGTAAACACCGGCATAGTGAAGGTCCACCATCTTCACAGCACCATAGCAAAGCAACATGGAGGGGTCAGTGACACAGAGGACTCAAGTTGCCCAGCATATTGGTACCCGTGAGCAGAGACAGGGCCAGCAGTACAGCTACAAGCAGCAGCAGGGCCACACACAGCGCTTAAGTAGAAAGCCAAGGACCCGGTCAGGGTGGGAGCAACCTGGTACAGACTCCGTGGACAATATTGTGATATACCATCTGCAAGTAAAGACTTGGAAAATAACAGAAACCGTGAGTGTGTGTGATCCTTATACTGAAGCCCCACTTGCCCTCATATACTGCGATTACCTCTACTCTCATCATCTCTACTGCTACCCCTACTCTCCTGCAGCATCAATAACTATCCTCACAGACTTTAACTACTACTACCACGGCCCCGGGGAACCCAGTTCTGCCCACAGGAACTATTCTATCCAAGCTGCTATCCCATCATCCCCAGAGGTTCTGCAGCAGCGGTGGCCCCATTACTGGCCGCATATAGTGGGTGGCGTCACAAGTGACAAATCCCCTAAAAATAACCCCCATTTTATTGTGCGGGCCCGGGCCACAGTCTGGACCAGGACCGCCGTGACATCCCTCAGCAGTACCCCGGTCCGGCACCGAGTACCCCGTCCCAGTGGGCTCCACAACCTGGCGTCACGAACAGGATCTACCGTGCCCGGTACCGGGCATTGTGTGCCATGATTAGTGACTGTTTTAAATCTGCCGCCATTGCTGGGCGCGCGGCAAGGTGAATTGTAACTGCGCCACAGATACTGTAAATTTCAGAATCCGCCATTGCAGAGCGCGCGACGTGCGGGAAGAAAAACCGCTCACCGCTCTGACATCATCCGGAAGGGAAGAGAATCCCTGGTGCGCAGCGGAACCTTAGTTAGACATCCGGACGGAAGCGGAAGACGGAGGGCGGATATTAACTAAGGGGGCCCAAGATGTCGCAGCCCAATGCACAAGGCGGCAACGGAGCGGCCGGTGGAACTGCAGCGCCGGACCCAGCGATAGTACCCGGCGGTGCAGTGGCGCAAGGAACAGCATCCATAATGCCATTCCTTATGCTGTATACTCCAGGGGCAATGTGGCTGCCCCAGTACTCCGGTGAGCCTAATACACTAACTGACTTTATTGCTAAAGATAAAGGAATATTATGTGATGTACCCCCTCACTGAAGCCCAGCGTGTAGGAATGATAATGGGACAGTTAACGGGCAATGCACGGCGTGAGGTGGTGTCCTGGCTGGACACAGATAAGGACACTGTAGAGCATCTAGCAGCTAGACTGAAAGCAACGTTTGAATCTGCTGCTGATACCCGGGCTAAGATAAGGTTCTTTGCATGCCACCAGAAACCTAAACAGAGTGCCAGAGATTTTGCCTTGAACCTGCAGGAAGCACTCAGAGCCCTTAAGCTGGCAGAACCTGCTTTAGCCCCGGGAGCTGATAAAATGCTATTTGACCAATTCATAGAGGGCCTCCATTCCCCTTCCCACCGAGGACAGTTAAGCATGATACTGCTGCAGAACCCTGACATGACATTTACTGAGCTGAAAGATAGAGCTATCCGTCTGCAGCAGCTGGAAGAGCCACGGGAGCTACCAACTGTCCTTGACACTGCAGCAGCACCTCGGCAGCCGGCAGCGCTAGCGACATCTGCCATGTCAGCAACTGCTGCTGAGACTGGAGAACTGATTTCTAATGCAGCCCTCAATCAAAAGCTAGATGCCCTGACAGACACCGTGATCTCTATGGCCAAGGTCATCAAGGAACTGCAAGAGTCAAAGCCTGCACCCAAGACCAAGTCGGCGACCATCAGAGAGGATGTCCAGTGGACGAGGCCCAGAAGATACCCAGCAGCAAGAGGACGACCCAGCGATCGCTACCAACCAGATGGACAGCCCATTTGCCGTCGTTGCCAGAAACCAGGCCATCTTGCTCGTGAGTGTCCTTTAAACGACGATTCCCTGGGCAGGCGGGCCGCTCCCCAGGAATGAACACTCAAGGCCCCTTAGCCTGGTATGACAGATTCGTGGGAGGAAAACCGGTGATCCCCATTGTGTTGGATGGCATTCCCTTTAGTGCCTTGCTGGATACCGGGTCCCAAATAACATCCATCCCACATGTTCGTTATAAAAGGTACTGGGCTGATTCAGACATTACTAATGCGCCAGATGACTTTAACTTTGAGGTATGGGCTAGTAATGGACAGTTAATACCAAAGGTTGGGTTTAGAGAGATGAATAGTTAGGTTGGGAAGGTAGAATTGCAGAACCAGGGTGTTATAATCATCGACGTTAACCGGCGAGACCGTGAACCCGTGATGCTGATAGGAATGCATGTAATTGAGAAATGCTTTTCCGAAGTGTTAAGTGTTTTGCAGCAAATTGCCGAGACTGCCGGAACTGGACAACAGAGGCTTCTGCACAAAGAGATCAAAGCTCTGATGTTGAAGCAACAGGTAGAAATCTCCGGAGGTGAGATCGGCAGTGTACGAGTAAGTGATCCAATACCCATTGTAATACCTCCCAAAACTGAAATGTTGGTCTGGTGTAGAGCCGCAATAGGCATCAAGGGGCAAGACTATCAAGCCCTGGTAGAACCCGTGTACTCAGATAGCAGACCCACCATACTCACAGCGAGAGGAGTAGTTGACGTACACAGGGGAAGAGTGCCATTACGCCTATTAAACTGCAGAGAAGACGAGGTCACATTACCTAAGTATGCTACCATGGCTAAGTTGTACACGGTTGATAACAATAACATCACAGCCGCCGAGCCCTTGAACCCGTCATGTCAGGCGGATGACAATGGCTCATAGGAGAAGCTGGAGGATTGGTGCCAAAAGTTGCATGTAGGTACCAGTTCTACACCTCCCCGTCACAAGCATGGAGTATACCAGGTAGTGAAGGAATATGAACAAATATTCAGTAAACACCCGTTAGACTTTGGGCAAATCAAAGGGGTAGAGCACACTATACCCACAGGTAACCATCAGCCTATAAAAGAGAGGTATAGACCTTTACCATCAGCTCACTACCAAACCACCAAAGACATGCTCAGAGAGATGAAATCTGCAGGGTAATAAGAGACAGTTGTAGCCCCTGGGCAGCACCTCTAGTGTTAGTTAAAAAGAAGGATGGAACCATGAGAATGTGCGTAGATTACCGGCAGATTAACCGCATCACACATAAAGACGCATACCCATTACCTAGATTGAGGAGTCATTAGTTGCACTAAAATCTGCTAACTACTTTTCCACCCTTGATCTGACTAGTGGGTACTGGCAGGTTCCTGTGGCCGAGGCCGACAAGGAGAAGACAGCGTTTACTACGCCAATGGGCCTCTGTGAGTTTAATTGTATGCCGTTCGGACTCTGCAACACACCCGGGACCTTCCAACGTCTGATGGAGAGCTGCTTAGGACACAAGAACTTTGAAACTGTCCTTCTGTACTTAGATGACGTCATAGTCTATTCCAAGACATATGAGCAACACCTACAAGATCTGGCAGAAGTGTTCGAAGCTTTGTCCAAATATGGCATGAAGATCAAGCCATCCAAGTGTCACCTCCTCAAACCAAAGGTACAGTACATGGGACACGTCGTGAGTTCAGAGGGAGTAGCACCGGATCCTGATAAAGTCACAGTGATAAGGGATTGGCCAAGACCTACAAATGTGAAAGAAGTGAGGCAATTCCTAGGCCTGGTAGGCTATTATAGAAGATTTATCAGAGGATTCACAAAGCTAGCAGCTCCTCTGCAAGACATTCTAGTAGGACGATCAAAGAAGACTTCATCCTGTAA
This sequence comes from Allobates femoralis, assembly GCA_033576535.1. Lineage (NCBI taxonomy): Eukaryota > Metazoa > Chordata > Amphibia > Anura > Aromobatidae > Allobates > Allobates femoralis. The sequence continues at coordinate 5,751 of JARQOC010000365.1, forward strand.
TTTCCTGACACGGTGGGATGAGGAAAGAGAAGATTTCTTCAATAAGCTGAAAAGTGCACTGACGGGAGAAGAGATCCTGGCATACCCTGATTACCATCAACCCTTCATTCTATACACGGATGCCATCAACGTTGGACTGGAAGCAGTATTATCACAGATGCAAGGAGGCAAAGAAAGAGTTATTGCCTTTGCAAGTAGGAAGCTCCGGCCTACAGAAAGAAATCCCGAGAACTACAGCTCCTTCAAGTTAGAGCTACTGGCAGTAGTTTGGGCTGTAATTGAACATTTTAAACATTACTTGGCAGGTACAGAATTCACCATCTACACCGATAACAACCCGTTGACTCAACTGGATACAGCGAAACTAGGAGCTCTGGAGCAACGATGGATAGCCCGGCTATCTAATTACAACTTTGTCATCAAATACAGAGCAGGTCGCAAGAACGGGAATGCAGATGCCTTGTCACGGATGCCGCACCTGAAAGACGTGGAAGAGGAACCGGTAGAGTTGGAAGAGATTGAACTACCGGCCTTTCATCGTTCAAAGGTACAAGATTATCAACCCGGCGCCTACCAAAGAAAGCAGGAAGTAAATCTTAACCCGTTAAGACACTACGGATTGGCCGAAGCCCAAGATAATGATCCAGCCGTGAAGCTAGTGAAAGAACTGCTTACGCAACAACGCGCATACCCTGATCAGAATGCCCCAGCTGAAGCTATACAGCTATGGAAAGATAGAGGCAAGTTGTTCCTGCATCAAGGGAAGCTCTGCAGAATGCATACCAATCCTAAAACGCATGAACTGGTCTGGCAGATAATCGTGCCCAAGCGAGCCACTCAAAAGAAGTTAGAAGCGATCCTGAGAGAAAGATTTTATTGGGTTGGCATGAGAAAATCCATTGAACTATGGTGCAGAAGATGTGCCGCATGCAACCTCAGAAGGAAGGATCCACAGAAAGCTCCGCTTCAACCAATAGTAACCAAGCAGCCACTCGAGCTAGTCGCATTAGATCACGTCAAGTTGTCACCAAGCCGGTCAGGCTATGTCTATGCCTTAACTATCGTGGACCATTACTCAGGCTTCTTAGTGGTGGTACCTGTTGAAGATCTGACAGCGAAGACGGCAGCAAAAGCATTCCAGACGCATTTCTGTAGACCACATGGTTACCCAGAACAAGTCCTTGCAGACCAAGGTCCAGCTTTTGAATCAGAACTATTCAACGAATTCTGCAATATGTACGGTTGTAAAAAGATTCGCACAAAAACGTATCATCCTCAAACAAATGGTTTATGCGAGAAAATGAATCATATTGTAATTGAACTGTTAGAGACCATACCAGAATCAGAAAAAAACCAGTGGCCAGATAAATTACCTGACTTGGTAGACTTATACAACCATGTACCCGTGAGTTCTACAAACTGCACTCCAGCATACCTTATGCGTGCAAGACCCGGTAAATTACCAATTGATCTAGAAATGGGAATCGTAAAACCAGATACAGAAGTAGAAGAAGAATCAGATTGGGATACCCAACGTCAGAAACAGTATCCACAAGTTCCAGAATGTGTAGAGAGAAATCTTCAGCAAGCAAGAGCAAGACAAGAGAAAACTTTTAACAAACATGCTCAAGCAATGTCATTACAAGAAGGTGATCAAGTTCTCAAGAGAAAGAGGCGCACTGACAAACTGGATAATCAGTGGGAAACCGTCCCATACACAGTCTTACCATCTAACCTAGACAATGTTAAAACCTGTTTGATAAGCAAAGATGAAGGAAAAACGTCACAAGTCGTATCTCGTGATCAGCTAAAATTGTGTCCTGAAACACTGAAGACACCTGAAGTATCAGAACCCGTACAGGTCCAACCTATTAAAGAAAAAGAAGAAGTATTCCACACGGCACTAGGAGATTTCCTTAAAACATTGCCAAATTACCATGGAGCAGTTGTCGTACCAATTATTGCATTCCCTTCAATGGTGGAACCAACACCAGAACCTGTGTTACCTGAAGAAGTCCCAAGACCTGAAGAACTGGAAGTAGAACCCGTAGAGGAAGAATCAATTCCTGGTCCCAGTGAGCTTGCCAGTCCTACAGTTAGATCTTCATCTAACATAGTACCAAACACTGCAAATAGGTACATGCCTACCAGCACCAATAGGCTACATGCAAGTAGTATACCCGTTTTACGCAGATCCGAGCGTAGTACCAGAGGTCAGTTACCAGCTAGGTACAGGGATTAAAAGGTCAAGTTAACTGTAAAATATAAATATGTTTGTGTAAATATAAATTGAATCCGGTAAACAAATGTACATAGTTAATGCAACATTAAAAAGCCCAGTACCTACAGAGACTATCCTGTATGAACTTCTTGCATATTCTTCAAACTTTTTCCTTTTATTTTATTTTTATGGACCATACTACCACGGACTGGTTGTGGTATAAACTTTCTTATATATTCATCAGCCCGGAGGAAAAAGACTAAACCCCCGGAAGGACTGCTTTTTGAATTTTTGGACTGTTTTTGAAGTTTAGTGATTTTTACTTTTAAGTCTTTGTAAATATTAATTGTATTAATTGTTTGTTTCTTTATTGTTCCACAGTCCCGGAGTACTGTCTTTAACTAAGGGGGAATGTGGCGCCCCAAGGGTTAATGTGCCACAGAAACATCAACACAGGTTTACTCCCCACACAACACTACACTAGAAAGTGGGAGGAGTTTAGGTGGCAGCATATTGGTATCCGTGAGCAGAGACAGGGCCAGCAGTACAGCTACAAGCAGCAGGAGGGCCACACACAGCGCTTAAGTAGGAAGCCAAGGACCCGGTCAGGGTGGGAGCAACCTTGTACAGACTCCGTGGACAATATTGTGATATACCATCTGCAAGTAAAGACTTGGAAAACAACAGAAACCGTGAGTGTGTGTGATCCTTATACTGAAGCCCCACTTGCCGTCATATACTGCGATTACCTCTACTCTCATCATCTCTACTGCTACCCCTACTCTCCTGCAGCATCAATAACTATCCTCACAGACTTTAACTACTACTACCACTGCCCCGGGGAACCCAGTTCTGCCCAAAGGAACTATTCTATCCAAGCTGCTATCCCATCATCCCTGGAGGTTCTGCAGCAGCGGCGGCCCCATTACTGGCCGCATATAGTGGGTGGCGTCACGAGTGACAAATCCCCTGTAAATAACCCCCATTTTATTGTGCGGGCCCGGGACACGGTCCGGACCAGGACCGCCGTGACATCCCCCAGCAGTACCCCGGTCCGGCACCGAGTACCCTGCCCCAGTGGGCTCCACACTTAGTACTGCTTCAGTCCACAGCATGTCTTCCTCAGTTCTCCTAGGAACTGAATTAACTAACTCCACCCCAGACCAGAATTTATATGGAAGCTACCCTGAACCCAAGTTTAGATCTCCCTCTTCAGGCCTGGAGTCAGAAAGGTGTTGTGTGCTTTGGTGTTGCCTGGTGTGGAGACCATCTGTTGCTCTCAGGTATGACACTACACCCCGAGGGAGATAATGACATAGTGGCATCCAGACTCTGGGGTGCCACACAGACAGTGCTCAGGACCCCAGACAGCACACGGAGCACATAGACAGTGCGCAGGTCCCCAGATAGTGCACCGAAGGCAGACACAGCGCTTGGGTCCCCAGACGGCACAAAAGTACAGAGACTGAGTAAGGTGCCCAAAGCACTACTCGGAGACACACACGGTGCTCGGGGTCCCAGACAATGCATGGGTGCAGAGACATCGCACGGAACCCCATTCAGTGCACAGGGGGAAGAAACCATGCAGGGGACTTCAGATGGTGCACAGGGTCTCAAACCGCACACAAGGGGGCAGAGGCAGTGTACAATGGGGCAAAGGTGGTTCTCAAAAGGAAAAAGGTAGCACACAGAGGTGCAGTAATAGAACAGGAAAAAGAGAGTGCACAGGAGGGAGACAGCTTAAAGCAGAGAGCACAGAGGAGAAAAGACAGCACAGTGGGGAGAACGCACAGGCGGAAGACAGATCAAAGGAGATAGAACATGGGGAAGAAGATGTCACACAGTGGGGAGAGAGAGCATGCACAGGGGGAGAATGCATCACACAGGGGGTAGAGTGCATGAGGGGGAAAACAACTCACCTGTGGGGGCATAAAAATAACTGGCAAATCTGTGGTCCATCCATAAAAAAGACTTTTCTACTAGTGATGGGCGAATCTACTTGCTAGGACTCGTTACTCGGCGAGTAGTAAGGGACTCGCAGGACTCGCTACTCGGCGAGTTTCCCAGCGAGTACTCGCAAAGTAGCGAGTCCAATGCAAGTAAATGGCAATCCTAGTTTTACTAGCGAGACTCGCTATATCACATCGTTATGTAGCTTGAATCTCCCCAAAATCGTTTACAGAATCGCACCGCTTCACGGATACCCGCTGTAAGCAGCGATTCCGAGCGAGTCTGAGCGAGTCTTAGCGATTCCGAGCGAGTCTACGAATCCGAGTCCTGTATTCTGTATTCGGGACTCGCGAATACAGAATCTGTTATGTTCCGACAAAGCTTCCGAGACAGCCTAGCGTGTTAGGTCAGACAAACTTGTGAAGATGGACAAGCATGTTAGCCAATCATATTCAGTAATGCCACAGCCATGTTGGTTGTGGCATTACTATGATTGGCTGCTGTCCATCGTGATGCCTATGTCATGGATGACAGGCAAGGCTGTATATAAGCCTTGCCACCGCCATTTTGGGCACATTTCTCTGAAGATCTGAGCTAGAGCAGGGTGAGGTAGATTCTGGAGCAGATCATAGGGATTGTCAGTGAGTGTAGGGAAACTTAAAGATTCCATATATTAACCCCAAACAGCTCTTGTGAGAGCTAGCAGGAGGACAGAGGAGTACTGGGTACTGTGAGACTGTAGGCAGGCAGGGAAGCAGGGAGCTGCAGCCCTACAGTGTTCACAGGAGCGACCTCATAGCTTCGCTTACTCACTCAGCTGTTCTAATAGCTGAAGTCAGAGGCTTAGCTGAGGTAGTATTAACAATTTTTTGGCAGCTGATAGATTTTGGGTCCTAAAAACCCCTTCAGCGTTATTTTGTCTGTGGCAGAACAGTGCGTTGCTGCTCTCCTAGCTGCAAATAGCACGTACGCCACCTACTTTTGCGACTACTTGTGCGCACTTAATAATTTTTTCAGGGACTAGTGTGCTGCTTCACTGTCAAGTGTTAGCACACACTTAACCCGCCAGTAAGTGACGCCTACAGCAACACCAAACTCCATCTCGGTGGCTATGCGCACTTTCTAATTTTTTCAGGGACTAGTGTGCTGCTTCACTGTCAAGTGTTAGCACACACTTAACCCGCCAGTAAGTGACGCCTACAGCAACACCAAACTCCATCTCGGTGGCTGTGCGCACTTTCTAATTTTTTCAGGGACTAGTGTGCTGCTTCACTGTCAAGTGATAGCACACACTTAACCCGCCAGTAAGTGACGCCTACAGCAACACCAAACTCCATCTCGGTGGCTATGCGCACTTTCTAATTTTTTCAGGGACTAGTGTGCTGCTTCACTGTCAAGTGATAGCACACACTTAACCCGCCAGTAAGTGACGCCTACAGCAACACCAAACTCCATCTCGGTGGCTGTGCGCACTTTCTAATTTTTTCAGGGACTAGTGTGCTGCTTCACTGTCAAGTGATAGCACACACTTAACCCGCCAGTAAGTGACGCCTACAGCAACACCAAACTCCATCTCGGTGGCTATGCGCACTTTCTAATTTTTTCAGGGACTAGTGTGCTGCTTCACTGTCAAGTGATAGCACACACTTAACCCGCCAGTAAGTGACGCCTACAGCAACACCAAACTCCATCTCGGTGGCTGTGCGCACTTTCTAATTTTTTCAGGGACTAGTGTGCTGCTTCACTGTCGAGTGTTAGCACACACTTAACCCGCCAGTAAGTGACGCCTGCAGCAACACCAAACTCCATCTCGGTGGCTGTGCGCACTTTCTAATTTTTTCAGGGACTAGTGTGCTGCTTCACTGTCAAGTGTTAGCACACACTTAACCCGCCAGTAAGTGACGCCTACAGCAACACCTAACTCCATCTCGGTGGCTGTGCATTTGTCAACAATGTCCCAAAAACACCAAATTCCCAAAAACCAGTCTGCAAAGGGACAGCGACGAGGTCGTGGCCCTAGCAGTCGTGAACAATAAGGCACTGGTAGAAGTAGACAGACGAGGATTGATCGATCCACCTTTCTGCTGTCTAAATTTCCCAGTGCTTAACCTAAACGTGTCTTGAGGCCGGAAGAGCAAGACCAAATAACATCTTGGATGGCTGACAAGACCTCAACCACTGGTTCTGGCAGCACACAATCATCCTTGACACCATATTCAAGTGCCGCTACTGACAACACGGGGTCATCTAATCCGCAAAATCTTCCTATTTCCTCAAGCCATCGCCAGACAGAGGAAAATTTAGACCGCGAACTTGGACATTCGGAAGATTTATTTGGTTGTTATCAGCCATTCATACAACCTGACCTTTCTTTGTCACTGCCCGACCAGATACTTGAACAAGACGTACATTCCATTCATGGACAAAGTTTGGATTCACCTCGTCCTGAAGAACGTCCCTTTCAACAAAGGCATAGACCGTCTCAGGAGGTGGAGGATGATGATGATGATGAGACACACATCTCATCTGGCCAGCCTGACCAGTCACGTTATCCAGAAGACTTTGAGGGAGAGGGGGTGGATGATGAGACCACTGATCCAACCTGGACACTTGACATGCAGAGCCAACAGAGCAGCCAGGAGGAGGAAAATGGTTATGTACCACCGCCTAAAGCACCCAGGTTTACTCCTTTATCCAGAATCCAAGCTATGACAACAGTAGCCCAAATTGTGTCAACTGTTGCACAAACTGTACCAACTGTTGCCCCAACTTTAACAACAGTTGGCCAAAATGTGTCTACAGTTTGTGTTGGCCAGACTTATCCTCCAGTTCCTACACCACAACCTAAAGGACGAACATCCATTGTCTGGAAATTTTTTAAAGATAGTCCATCAGTAGCAAATGTCGTTATATGTAACATCTGCTATGCCAGGCTAAGCAGAGGCCAGGGCAAATCAAACTTGAGCACCAGCAGTATGCGTAAGCACATGACTCTTAAGCACCCAAGTCAGTGGTTGGCCCATCAGGGTTCGACATCAGGGCCTTCTGACCTCAACACCGTTATGCCACCTCCGATTCGTCCTTCACCATCTACTGTTCATGCAGCAGCTCCTACTCATACGATCTCCTCACAAGCTGCGTTAGACCAGAGATATGACAGTAGTCAAGTGACTTGTGAGTCTGTGCCAAATGTCCAGTTGTCTGTTCCACAGCTGTATGAGAGGCAGCAGAAGCACCTATCCACACACCGTTTTTCTCGACAAATTACAGCGCAAATTTCTAAGCTGTTAGCTGTAGAAATGCTGCCATTTAGGCTTGTGGATACTGAGGCTTTTCGGGAGTTCTTGGCTGTGGCAGCACCACGATACACTGTCCCCAGTCGCAATTTTTTTTTACGTACTGCCATACCCGCGTTACATCAGCACGTGGTTAACAACTTGAAGCGTGCACTGACAAATGCTGTGAGTGGAAAAGTTCACCTGACAACTGACACCTGGACAAGTAGTTGTGGACAGGGCAGATACATATCCCAAACGGCTCACTGGATCAACCTTGTCGAGAGTGTCCCAAAGTCTAATAGTAGAATATCTGCGATCCTACCAACTCCACGAATAGCGGGCACAGCATCATTCCGGGTGTCCGCGTCCTCATATACTTCAACAACACAATGTGCGTCTTCTACTTCCTTGACCACTGCTGATTTGTCCACAACATCACGTCAAAGTTGGGAGCTTTGCAGTACTGCATCAGCCAGGCGACAACAGGCTCTTCTTAAGCTGATCTGTCTAGGTGACACACCTCACACTGCAAACAAGCTGTGGAAAGGTGTTAAGCAACAGACAGATGAGTGGCTGGCCCCACTGCAACTACAAACAGGTCTTGTTGTCAGTGATAACGGACGAAACCTTGTTGCAGCCATAAAGCTAGGTAACCTTCAACACGTGCCTTGCATGGCTCACGTACTGAATCTTGTAGTTCAGAAATTCTTGAAAAATTACCCAGAGTTATCTGATCTACTAGAGAAGGTGCGTAGAAATTGCGGACATTTCCGACATTCATCAACGGCACTTGCAAGTCTATCTGCCCTTCAACAGCAATTTAATTTGCCCAAACACAGATTAATTTGCAACATGCCCACACGATGGAATTCTACATTCCATATGTTGGCTAGGTTCAATGAGCAGCAGAGGGCTATAGCGGAATATCAGCTGCAAAATGCCCGTCACCCAGGAAGTAATACAAGACACATTGGTATAATGGAGTGGGTCTGGATCGCTGACCTTTGCGAGGTTCTAGAGAACTTCGATTACTGCACAAAACTGGTCAGCGGTGATGAGTCCATTATTAGTCTCACCATCCCCATGCTCTGTTTGCTTAAAGATTCTCTCCTGAATCTTAAAACAGAATCATTGAGGGCACAGCGGAGGGCTATGGATCCAGATTTTTTTTTTTTTTTTTAAATATCTTTTTTATTGATTTTTCAAACGTAACATATCATAACATAGTACAAAGTATATCGAAAGACATTGTGAATGAGCTTTTTTCAATAAACCCTCAACCACCCTTCCCTCCGTATCATTCCCTAATCCCGCCCCCCAAACAATAATATTTGTCTTGCGTAGATCAATCATGGAGACCAAATTCCCTTTAGGTGATGTTAGTGGTTATCTCCTCTCGTCCTTGTGCAAGTTCATGTGTGATTAGATCCTAGCATAATCGTAACATTTCCAAAACAAATGCGTGTTTAGCATTAGTATAGACAAGGTATAGTGATATGTTAGACTCCCTTATATCTTAAGTGCTCCCAACGTTCCTTTCAAATCTTCATTGAGATACCAAGTAGAATGCCTGAATGGTGAGACTGTTTGCTCCAGTTCCTCCAATTTTGTTATTATAAAATTCTTCCATGTGTTGAAGAATTTACCTGTCATTAGATCTTTTTGTCTCTCTGCGTCCATCCTTTCTATTCTCATGGTCGCTTTTAGGGCCTGGAGCAAATCTGGAATCACCGGACAGGATGTGGACAGCCAGTCTCGTAGTAGTATCTTTTTGTATAATATGGCAACAATATGGCAGAATCGTGCTCTGTTCCCCTTCCAATTTTCAGAATTCGAGATGTGAAGGAGCCATGGTTTAGGTTCTATAGGTATTTCCTGGTCAGTGATCTCCCGCATGAATCCCCTCACTGATTCCCAAAATTTGACAACCCCTGGGCAAGTCCATATGCCATGTGTAAAATCTGTTCGAAATGCTCCGCACTTCGGACAATTTTGTGTTCTTCCAGGGACATGTGGTGTCGGGGGTATGTTGAAGCCATAAATTGCTCTGTGCATGACCCGGAATTGTGTGTCTCTCCATTTTTCATTATGTATAAGTTTTCTAAACAGCCTCCACCCCTCCAGAATCTCCTCTTCCCTTTCCTCCTCTGGTATGAGATGTCTCCAGCCCCCAAAGAGTTTTCTCGATTCTACTACTGGGTAGACCTCACGGAGAAAGTTATATATAAATGATATGTTTAGTTGTGAGGTGTGGGTCTGCGTTAATTTATCCCAGGTATTTGAGATACACTCCTGGGTCACATCCTGTAGTTTTAGTAGAATGTGATAGTGTAATTGTTTATATTGTAGTATCTGTGTAGACGGGAGTACAAAGTGCTCCATCACCTCGGATCCTGACATCCATCTCCTCTCTTCTTTCTGGAGTATATCACCCAATTTCAGTATGCCGTTGGTTTCCCATACCCTGAACAAGGCATTTTCTCTCCCTAACTTGAAACTAACTTGTGCCCAAGGGTTCAAATATTTGGAAATCTTCCATGGCAAATGCAGTTTCTTACGGACTGCTTTCCAACACATGGCGGTGTCTCTAAAAAGCAATGAGTTTCTTATGTAAGCAGGGACATCGGACAAGGACGCGTGTAGCAGACTGGCCAGATCCCAAGGTCGACAGAATTCCCTCTCCTCCACCCAGTTGGAATGTTTGGAAGTTCTATTCAACCAGTCTATTACATGCCTGGAAACACAGGCCAGATTATACCCTTTGATGTCTGGAAGGTTAAGACCTCCCCTATCTTTGGGTAACATCAATGTGGTGTATTTAATTCTCGCTCTTTTGCCATTCCATATGAATTGTGTTATGGCTTTATTTAGTTTTAGCAAATCGCCTTGGCGCAGGAGAAGAGGGAGTGTCTGCATTGGATATAGTAATCGGGAGAAACTGATCATTTTGACCAGATGGCAGCGTCCTAGTAGTGAGAGGGGCAGATTTTTCCATCTTTCTAGTTCTAGTGTTATTTTCCTAATTATCGGATCATAATTGAGTGAGTATATCATGCCTGTAATTTTGCTCAAATGTATCCCCAAATATTTAATGTGATCACTTTTAACAGGGATCCCCAACGTTCCCTGAAACCTACAGTTTGATCGGGTGTTCCCTCCGGTGGTCCCTAAGTTTAATATTTCACATTTGGCTTTATTAAGCGTGAAACCCGAGAAAGTGCCATACAGTTCTAATTGGTCTAAGAGATACCCGATATCCCTATCCGGGCGGTTGAGATAAAGAATTATGTCGTCAGCGAAGAGTGCCGAGTATATAGGTATGTGTCCCACTTTAATCCCTTCAAAAACCGTTCCCACGTTAAGATAGCGTGATAAGGGCTCTATAGCTAAATTAAAGAGTAGTGGGGAGAGTGGGCATCCCTGCCTCGTTCCCCTCTGTAATTGGAAGGAATCCGACAGGAATCCAGGGGTATACACTTTCGCTCGTGGGTTAAGGTATAGGGTATTCAAGAACGTACGGAAGGGTCCCTGCACCCCCAGTGTGTCTAAAATTGTATTTAGCCACTCCCAATTTACGCTGTCGAATGCCTTTTCGGCATCCAACAAAAGCAATGCTGGGGGTCCTGTGATGGGATGTTGTGGTTTTTGACCGTGTCGAGTACCAGGATGGTTTTCCTAATATTCCCCACTGCTGACCTCCCCTTGATAAACCCAGACTGTTGGGATTCAATAAGGCGAGGTAACATCGTCGCTAAGCGATCAGCCATAATTTTAGATAATATTTTCAAGTCTTGGTCTATCAAGGATATGGGTCTATAGTTTGACGGGTCTGTTGGGTCCTTTTCTCCCTTGGGCAGTAGTTTTATATATGCTGTGTTGGAGGTATCAGACAAAGCCACTCCTCCCAAGATATTATTAAATAGTGACATTAGACATGGGGCTATCAATTCTTTAAGTTTTTTGTAATATTCTCCTGGGAAGCCGTCGGGGCCCGGGGCTTTATTATTTCCCAGGTTATTGATGGCCTCTAATGTTTCCTCTAGAGTGATTGAATGGTTTAACGTGTTCAGTTCATCGTCAGAAAGTACTGGCATTTCAATCCTCTGCAACCATTCCCTACCCATTTCTCGTTCATTTGGTTTAGCGGTGTATAGTTTGGAATAATATCTGCCCAAAAGTGAATTTATCTGTTTTGGGTTTGAGGTAGTTGTCCCATCTCCGACCTTCAGAGATGCGATCGTGTTGTGTGGGCGTTTCCCTCTGGCCAGGTTGGCTAAGATCTTTCCTGATTTATCTCCAAATTTGTATAAATCTACCTCCCAATGTGCTTTTCTGAAGATCTCCCTCTGTCTTGCCCAGGCTTCGAACTCCCTCTTCGCCAACAGCCAAGTCTCTTTCGAGTCATCGGATGGGGTTGTTAGGAATTGAGCGTAAGCTTCTCTCAAAGCCCCGCTACGAGACTTAAATTGTTCTTGTGTTTTGCGTTTCATTGTTTGAGTATAGGCCATAATTTTCCCTCTCATCACTGCCTTGCTAGTTTCCCAATATAGTCGGGCATCTGCTTTATGATCCATATTATCTAAGGAGAATTCGGTCCACCACTCCCTCAAGAGCCTGTCGAAGTTTTCATCTTGACATAAGTAAGTCGGGAATCGCCATAGGAAGTCAGTGCCGTGCGGGTAGAGATTCCTCAGGGTCAGGGACACCGGGCTGTGATCAGATATTACTAAGTTTTCAATGACTACCTCTTCCACTCTGTCCAGCACAGCGTCCCCGACCAAGAGCATGTCCAGCCGAGACCACGAATCGTGTGGGTGAGAATAATGCGTAAATTCCCTCTCTTGGGGATGAAAAGTCCTCCAGGCATCATGGAGCCCTGTATTGTCCATCAAGCGTTTTAAACCTCCTCCACCCCTTTTAACTAGTGTGGTATGTTCCGTTTCGGACCTCGTTTGTTGTCTTTTCTGTCTATCGTCTCCCGAAGATATCGCTGTGTTGAAATCCCCTGCTATCAATTTGCTAGGTTCTCCATCTGTCAGTAGCATCTGTTCTATTTGTATAAAGAACTTCTCTCTATCTGCATCAGAGTTGGGTGCATATACATTGTACAGACTTAGCCTACCTAACTGACATTCAATGATCACATGAACTCGTCTTCCAGCGTCATCTCTGGTTTCGGATATCAATTTGTGGGAGAAAGTTTTGTTAACCAACACCAAAACCCCTGCTTTCTTTTCCACCGCTCCCGAGCCCCAAATTGCCCCCACCCATAATTTTTGCATTCTGAAGAAATCAGACGCTGGAAGATGAGTTTCCTGTAAAAAAGCAATGTCCACATTCAGTTTCTTTAAATGTCGTAGGACCATGGAGCGTTTCTCCGGTGAACGCAAACCTTTAACGTTCCATGTAATAATATTCACCATTGTAGATGAGTGAAAAGTGGAATAATGCTGTGTAATGGCTCCATAAAAATCGGACATGGGAGTACCTTAGGTCGTATGAGATAGTGTGGCAAAGACATTTAGTAACAAACCCCAACACAATCAGAACTCTTCTAACTCCCTCCGAGGTAGGATATTTTATCAAGATTAACGATTCCCCCTCCCCCACATTTCTCCCCTCACCCCCCTTCCCCCCCACACCCAACAACTCAAGTTATAGACTCCCAAATTCTGACAAGGACGCATCCTATCTGTAATCTCCCACCCGGCGGTGAAAATTCGTTTGAAATCTTCGCCGGCTTACTAGTGAAAGTGTGAGAGAGCGCATAGATTTGAGATTAAAAATCAAAAATCCAAAAAAAAAAAAATAATAAAAAAAATAAAAATAAAAAAAAAATAAAAATAAAAAAATTTATATATTTATCGTCACCGTGTATACTGTCTTCAAGATAAAAACCAGGTTTGTGGAATACGTAACACGAATGAGTCTCCGTAGGATAACGAATAAAGCATGTCCGGCAAGTTTGTTGTCAATCACTCAGGTGCCTTCCAGCTGTTGCTCCCTGTCATCTTGGGTCTCCGACTGATGCTGACGTAGATGTCGCTGTTCTTCGGACGTTTCCCCAATCTCTCGTGCGAACTGTAGGGCAGACGACCTTTCATCAAGGTGGGGGATGGCTCTGTCGGATTTAGTTTGCGGCTCTTCTAGGATACGATCTCGGCGTGTGGGAGTGTGATTTCCATTGCCCTCTTTCCTCATGGTTTGTGAGTCCCGTTCACCCTTTCCCGAGTTATTCTGCGTCAGCTGTCGTAACGCTTCTTGTGGATTCTGGAATGTTCTGAGACGACCATCTGGCCCCCTGTACCTTAGGGTTGCAGGAAATGACAACTGGAATCGGATGTTTCGTTTATACAAAATGCTGCATGCTGGACTAAAAGCTTTCCTCCTCTTCGACACCTCTACGGAATAGTCTCCATATAATCTAACCACGTGGTTATGCACCACAAGGGGGCGGCGTAGGCTCTTAAACGTCTGCAGCAACTGTTCTTTATCTCTGTAGTCTAAATATCTGACCACCACTTGGCGGGGCGAGACTTTGTTGGCATTGTTGTTGTTATTATCTCGGGCATTGGTTTGTAAGGATCCTGATCTCTCCCGTGTGCGAGCAAGGGTCTCCAGGGGTGCCCCAACTCTATGAGCTCTTTCAGCTCTGTATTTGTGTGGAAACCCCAGGGCACGAGGCAGATCTCTCTCACATATATCAATTAGTTCATTTTGCAGGATTGATTCAAGGAGGCCTATTATCCGTAGGTTGTTACGCCTCAACCTGTTTTCTAGGTCTTCTAATTTGTCTTTATTGTACACAGAAGCTGTCATAAGGTCTGCCACATGTGCCTCTAACTGCATCACTCTATCTTCAGAGTCAGATAGTCTCTGTTCAAGCATATCGAGTCTATTTGTATGTTCTGCAGTTTTAGCTTGTATTCCTAGTAGAGCTTCTTGTATGGCATCCTTAATCGTGCCCTTCAGCTCCTCTGCCAAGTATGCTGATGCTTCTCTGGCTAGTAATTTGTAGTCAACATGGGGAATTGTGTGCTGCATTCTGTCCTCTCCTGTGCTTTGCACGGTGTATTGTGCTTCCTGCCCCCTTTGTTTGCTTCTGTTCTCTGTCTCTCCAGCTTGTGGCTGGCTGTCACCTTCTCCCCTTCTGTCCTCCTGTCTCGTGGCGTGGTGTGTGCCGTGCTGTATCGCTCTGCTTTTCCCGCCTGCCGCCATCTTATCTGCCCCCTTCACCTGTTTATCTGAAGAGCGCGGGTTATCTCCTGCGCCTCCCGAGCTCCGGAGCCACTTCTCCATCTTACCGGTCGGTGCCGGTGTCCCCGCTGGCTTCCGTGCACTCATCCTCGGTGCCTTTGTGTACGCCTGATGTGGTGCGGGTGGATATAATCACCGTGGGTACGGGGAGCTCTCCTTCAGCCCTGCGTCCTCATGCAGGCCGGAACCGGAAGTCGGATCCACATTTTAACATCCACGATCAGAGCCAGCAAAGCCAATTTCAGCCGGCAACATTGGCTGCAGAACAAAACAGTGATGAGGAAGATGAAGACGATTTATTTATCCATGGTACTGAGGTGCACCCTGATGGAACTCCCAACCCCAGGTTTATGTCGGTACAGCATGGGTGGGCTGAAGAGCAGGAGGCAGAGACCGATTTTGAGACCATGATGCCTATTGTTTATTAGTCAGGTGACACAGAAGACATGAGTCTTTGTAGCCTAGCACACATGTCTGACTTCATGTCTCAATATCTGTCCCAAGATCCACGCGTCATTAACATCTATGACAGCGACCTCTACTGGTTGTCAACATTCCTTGACCCACGCTACAAAGACAAGTTTCCATCGCTGCTGTTGCAGTCACCAAGGGGCTTAACGATGGATCATTTCAAAAGTGTGGTTGTTGACAATTTAATGTCAATTTCACCTTCTGACTCCGCTATACCACGAACAAGCAGCTCTTTGCCACAGCAGCCTTTGGTTCGAACACAAACGGCCACATTGTCAAGAAGAGGTGGTGGTAAGATGTCCACCAACTGGGCGATGTTCAACAGACCTTCCAATCTGCAACGGATTTTGCCTACGGTCCTCTTGTCTAGGAGACAAACATTGTCAAACAGTTGAACGAGTATGTGTGTGACACTACCAGCTTCTTAACCGACCCCTCTGTACCCTTTAATTACTGGGTTTACAAGCTTCACGCTTGGACTGAGCTGTCTTTGTATGCCTTGTAGTTGCTGGCCTGCCCAGCTGCTAGTGTGACATCAGAGCGTGTTTTTAGTGCCGCTGGGGGAATTGTCACTAATAGAAGGTCACGGCTGACTACAGAAAATGCCGACAGACTCACTCTCATTAAGTTTAACAAGGACTGGATATCATCAAAGTTCTTAACCCCTTCAGACGACAGTACCCAAACCTAGAGGGACATTATCAAATTTGATATGTTTGGCTGACTGCGGTTTAAACATTATGTCCTCTTCTGACACAATAAGAATAGGATAAACAATAAGAATAGGATAAACAACAAAGGATAAACAATGTGCCTCTGCTAAGAAGATTGGATAACTAATTTTCCTGCTACACTTGCTGCATGACAACAAAACTACACAATCAGTGTCAGTAATGTTACTTTAATAATGCATGCACTTGTGATGATTTTTGAACGTTGATTTATGTCAGACAATCCAATACAGTCTCTTGGCTGAATTTTTTAAGGCAACAAGCCTTTGCCTGCATTGTGGGCATTTCTCAAACTGCAATAAAACATATTGTTTGGCTCAAGTGCCTTGCATAAATTTTAAAAATGTTGATCCCGCCCCTTGGGCTAATTTTTTGAGGCAACAAGCCTATGCCTGCATCGAATTACTTGCTTGTACTATGCTCTCAGGACAAGCAAGAATATAGTATGGGCCACGCACCCTCCTCTACTTCTAAATAGAGTTGATCCCGCCCATTGGGCTAATTTTTTGAGGCAACAAGCCTATGCCTGCATCGAAGACGTTGCTTCTCCTATGCTCTCAGGACAAGCAAGAATATAGTTTGGGCCACGCACGCTACTCTTATTCTAAAAAGAGTTGATCCCGCCCCTTGGGCTAATTTTTTGAGGCAACAGGCCTATGCCTGCATCGAATTACTTGCTTGTACTATGCTCTCAGGACAAGCAAGAATATAGTATGGGCCACGCACCCTCCTCTACTTTTAAATAGAGTTGATCCCGCCCCTTGGGCTAATTTTTAGAGGCAACAAGCCTATACCTGCATCGAAGACGTTGCTTCTCCTATGCTCTCAGGACAAGCAAGAATATAGTATGGGCCACGCACCCTCCTCTACTTCTAAATAGAGTTGATCCCGCCCCTTGGGCTAATTTTTTGAGGCAACAAGCCTATACCTGCATCGAAGACGTTGCTTCTCCTATGCTTTCAGGACAAGCAAGAATATAGTATGGGCCACGCGCCCTCCTCTTATTCTAAAAAGAGTTGATCCCGCCCCTTGGGCTAATTTTTTGAGGCAACAAGCCTATGCCTGCATCGAATTACTTGCTTGTACTATGCTCTCAGGACAAGCAAGAATATAGTATGGGCCACGCACCCTCCTCTACTTCTAAATAGAGTTGATCCCGCCACTTGGGTTAATTTTTTGAGGCAACAAGCCTATGCCTGCATCGAATTACTTGCTTGTACTATGCTCTCAGGACAAGCAAGAATATAGTATGGGCCACGCACCCTCCTCTACTTCTAAATAGAGTTGATCCTGCCCCTTGGGCTAATTTTTTGAGGCAACAAGCCTATGCCTGCATCGAATTACTTGCTTGTACTATGCTCTCAGGACAAGCAAGAATATAGTATGGGCCACGCACCCTCCTCTACTTCTAAATAGAGTTGATCCCGCCCCTTGGCTAATTTTTTGAGGCAACAAGCCTATGCCCGCATCGAATTACTTGCTTGTACTATGCTCTCAGGACAAGCAAGAATATAGTATGGGCCACGCACCGTCCTTTACTTCTAAATAGAGTTGATCCCGCCCCTTGGGCTAATTTTTTGAGGCAACAGGCCTATGCTGCATCGAAGACGTGGCTTGTACTAAGATCCTGCTGGAGCATGGCGAAGGGTCCCACTGTACGCTACGGAGATAACGCGTAGACGCGCTCTGTTGCAAGTAGACGTCCCAGCCTATCGCATCTGTGTTCCCAGTGTTGTTGCCATACCGAGTCGTTAAGTAACCCCCCCACAAACACATGCACTATTTATTTGTCAGCAACATTTGTATGTGCAGTCATGATTTTGCACATAATAACCAAGGTGCCTTCATGCGCCATGCGGGCCATAAAGTACTTGCTAATGTTGATGACTTTAAGCCCACCCACAAAAAAAACCTACACATCCATTCCCTGAAAAAAGACAGACACAAAGCAGTTTTTGTAAACTGGGTATTATTCCGCCATAATGGCAAAGATGTCAGAATTTTTATTTTTTTTTGGTTATAACTTTGTAAAAAGTTGTAGAACATAACAAATAATAAAATAACAAAGAAATTGTGCAATGCACAAGAACAAAAAATAAACACAAAAAAATAAGGGGTCTACAGCTGGTGGTAGGTTGCCGCATTCTCCGGGCTTGCCTCGAACGTGACACCGTCACCCTGGTCGTTGAGGAGGTCCAGGGCCCCATGCAGTACCTCACCCAGTGGTTGTAAGCCTGTAGGGTGGGGCATCTGGGGCGGTTGGCTTTGGCTTGGTAGGCCCCTGATTGTTGGACACCACCTCTGGGTCGCCACGTACCTGTCCCGGGGTGTGGCCCTGTCCAGTATGTTCGATCTGCTGAGCTGCCACTCCTCCAAAAAAGCAAACACCTGCCCAGGGTGGTTTGGGGGCCTACACGCATCAAGGACAATGTGTATTGCTGACCTTGCCCGCAGTTGTCTCTCCCATGGAATCTGACCCAAGAATGGTATAAGACTGCGGGCAAAGTCAGCATCACATTGTCCGATGTTATAATTTTGTGCCCCCGGGATCTGAGCGGTGCTGCTGGGGTTATATTGACTACCCACACTGCTGGCAGTCGGCAGGGGAGCAAGGTGGATGGGCAGAGGTTGGTTTTGGTGGGGAGCCGGTTGTGGTGGCCCTTCAAACTCCTCATCTTGCTGTGGCCGGGCATGCCCCAAGATGGTGTAGTGGTGGTGGCGATGGTGGTGGTGGTGGTGGCGGAGGTGGTGTGGCGAGGTGGTGGTGGTGGTGGGACTCCCTCCTCCTCTGGTGGTGGTTCAGGGGCCTCCCTCGCCTCCTCAGGCAGCTGTGGTGGCGGGTTCCGACGCCGCATCTGGAAGTGAGCAGCTCTGTGGGTTAAATATAAAAAAAATTTTGTGAATGGGTTGCGTTTGGAAGCAAAACCATAGGCCAAACATAAAATGTGCACGCTTTTTTGACTCAGTGTATCTGTGTATTCTGTGTATTTTCATGGTTGGCCTTAAGATGGAATTGCAGCAAATACATTAAGGACCTTTTGGCTCATGCCTCAAACAATATTCTATTTGTGGGTAGTGTTTGTCCACGATTTTTTGGCATTGCATTACAAATTTAAAAATTTGTCTGCACTATTACACTGTGCCCTGACTTAGGCAGGACAGCTATTTAGGCACTTGAAGACATATTAGTGGCCACAACTATTGCTTTGACTTTTTGTTGAAACATTATGTGGACAAAGCTATAGCCTGACACTGTGAGGCAAACACATTCTTCAGGGTTGTTTGCCATCAGATGGACACAAAAAGACGCAGTGTGGGCGGCCTTGGTCTCAATGCACATAACCCAGATCTATAGGGCAGATGAGCAAGACAGGAAATGGAGTCATGCAGCATAGGTGACACATGATCATTCGGCGTTAGTGCCCTACACTTCTTTTTGCTGCCATGTATGCTAATCAGGAATGTCTTGGTAGAAAAAAAAACACCAAACAGATAGCTTGGCTTTTGAACCGACTGTAATGGACATAGAGTATGGGGTTGTCTTTGAGCAGCAGGTCACACATCGTTGGTGCCAAACAAGGTGGTATGCACAGATGGACAGTTTTACAGTTATTCCAACAGGGCCGAACCAAAAACCGGGAGCAGCAAGGGCAAACCTTGGGTTTCCTAAAGGACCTTGGACATAAAAGCCTGTTGCACTTAAAATATGGCCCTCTTTAGTTTGATTTTATACAGCATTAATACACTATGTTTTCCGGAGGATTCGTAATGTGGCCATGAGTTAACGACAAAAAAACTAAAATTCACATGTGGGCCCTAATATCTACACCATCACCTTGCAGCCCCAAATATACCCATGGGAAAACTGAACCACACATATTTGTAGTGATACAGGGTATGTCCTGAAATGTGTGTGACTGTGTCAACAATCTGGTATGGTGTACAAACAGTTTAGTGCAAAAGGGGTATATCCTTGCAACGTTATTTAGCCGAAAAAAACACCCACAACTAAACGTGTAGGGATGTATGTGGCCCTCATGCAAGTCGAGGACATTATGAACTGATACAAATGAGGCTTATGAAAGGCAAACCAGACAGGGCCACACACCTTAGAGGCCATTGCAGGGAAGAACATGGCTTTGTTCCACAAACATGCCAACAATAATAGCTAATTGTGAGGTCACGGAACATTGTGTCTGACCACCCTGCAGAACATTGCTTATTTGTCCCAACGTCACAATGTGACTATAAATGTGTATGTCCTGGATCATTGCCAAAGGTAATAGAATTGTGTTGCACCATGGCAGAAACAAACCCCAGTGTGGGTATGTAAACCACCACACTGATTATAGAGCTTCATACGTAGACTGTGTGCCCTCGTGGACAGGGTCCTCTCCTCTTGTACCTGTATGACCTGATTGTCTTCATGTACTGTTTTTTGTCGTTAACCCTTATCCTCATGTAAAGTGCCATGGAACCTAATGGCGCTATATAAATAAATAATAATAACAATAATAGTAAACAACAGTGCAGCAGACACATACCTTGGCATACGGGCCACCGGTTCTAGAAAGGACAGCCGTTCGTTGTGGCAATATATTGTCCCGTGACCAGCTTCCGGTCCCCCCTCCATGATCCTCCGGTGTTGCCGCTTGAATTGGTCGCGGCAGCTCCTCCACCGCTTCATAATGTGGTCAACTGTGAAATGATTTCAAACCGGGTTTAGACCTCTGTAACATTTGAAACACTAAAAGTATGTGTACAAATCAACAATAACATTTTATTCATGTTGTGTGTGTAATGTGTATACAAGGCACATGGACACGACAGTGTGGAACATCATCAACAGCATTACGGACATTGAGCTCACGTGGCCACAATCACAAATGGGGCAGGGCAAATGTCAACGCATAGAGAATGCAATAGTGCGGGCACCAGACTCTGCTCATTAGTGGTATTTATATACACCCAACCCCCTGGCCTTCAGAGCCAGGAGGACCAGCCCTTAAACTAAGTGTACTATTGTGACCCCATCCAAATATAGGCAACCATGCGACGGCGCATGATAACACATTGAGGGCCCTGTATACCCTACTATGGGGGCCCTGTATACCGACGGGGGCCCTGTATACCCACTGCTGGGGGCCTTTATACCCACGGGGGGGCTGTAGACCCTACTATCGGGGCCGTGTATACCCACTGCTGGGGGCCTGTATACCCACGGGGGGGCTGTATACCGTAATATGGGGGCCCTGTATTCCCACTGCTGGGGTCTTGTATACCCACGGGGGGGGGGGCTGTAGACCCTACTATGAGGGCCCTGTATAACCACTGGGGGCCCTGTATACCCACTGCTGGGGGGCCTGTGTACCCACGGGGGGTCTGTATACCCTAATATCAGGGGTATATATACACACTGGGGGGCCTGTATACTCTGCAGGTGGAGCTGTATACTCTGCTGGGGGGCTGTCTAACAGTGATAGCCGCTGTATATAAGGATGGCGGTCAATATGGTTTCCCACTTTTTTGGGGCTAAAGTAGGGGGGTCGGCTTATACACGGGTCAGCTTATACACGACTATATACGGTAAATGCAATATAACGTGTGAACACATTTAACTCACCCATATTGCTCTGTGCATCATGGCCACAACGATGAAACGTTGGGAAAACGCCCTGTGCGATCTCCCTCCAGGCTGTAGTCTGCTGGACGTTATCCCCATAGGCAGGGTCAGTGGGCAGCCAAAGCAGGGGCCGAGCCTCCACCAGAGCAATTAATTGCAGGGTGTTGACAGGGGCCATGCTTACTCGTTGTGTTTCTGCGCGTCCAGCCAGGCAGCTCGAGTCGGCTTATTTCCTGTTTGCAAAAAGCATGGGTTTGCTGCAGAAAATCGCTTGCCTCACCTCAAACACATGCGAGTTTGGCCTCGGAGACAGCAGCAAAATACAGTTGCGAGTGGGGCTTCCGACACGGCAATGCGAGCGCTTTCTGAGACACATCTGCGATTTTTAAATCACACATTACTCGCTATTACTCGCTTCCCCATTCATTAACATTGGACTCGCTGGACTCGCAACGAGTAGCGAGTCCCGGGCTCGGACTTGCTAGACTCAAGCAATTCCGAGTAATTTAGGATTCGCCCATCACTATTTTCTACATAAAAATGATTGCAAAATCTGTGGTCCATCAATACATAAACCTTTAATCATAAAAAAATAATTGTAAAATCTCTGGTCTGTTCGGCACAGTAGGCCACACCCCCTCTTCATTATCTCCCCACATGTCCGTATTCACTGTGAAGATGGCCCTGGCACAGGAACAGCTTCACTCACAGTGCACTGAGGACATCTTGTGGAAAGATTAAGAATTGTAACCAGCCAGAATTTTCTAATGATCCATATTATGAAGTTTATTAAAATCACTTGCTCTACATTATTATTAAATAATAATTTAAATGGCAGTTATGTTTTAAAAGCAGTGATTGCTATATCTCTTCTATTGTTTGTGTAAACTGTTTTGGGGCTTTAAACCATGTTTTGGCAAATGTGCTATCACTAACCTAGCTGAATAATTTTTTCTATAGTATTCCACAAAACGTATTATTGTCCCACCTGTGTGTGCTGGGGCATAACATTGATGGGAGCGTTTTCAGGACCTTTGAGTG
Organism: Allobates femoralis; assembly: GCA_033576535.1. Taxonomy (NCBI): domain Eukaryota; kingdom Metazoa; phylum Chordata; class Amphibia; order Anura; family Aromobatidae; genus Allobates; species Allobates femoralis. The sequence goes on from JARQOC010000365.1 coordinate 28,323, forward strand.
TATCTGGCCCACTAGGCCTATACAGGTCACTGATCTACCTGACTACTTTTTCCTATTATACTCCACAAAACTTATAGTTGTCCCACCTGTGTGTGGCAGGGCATAACACTGATGGGAGCATTTGTGTGGCACCCCACTAAGAGTGCGTCACAAAAGGGTACTGCACCCCTGACTGAAGGTGTCGCACACTTTGTTTTGATAATGAGTAGAATAAGCCTTAAGCTCCAGCACCACATGCAAACATCTAGTGTTAGAGGACCATTAGACTAGGGTAACCGGTCCTGGTGGGAGGAGAGGCTAGGTAATAAAGCAGTGGGGAAAGCAGCAAGGAGTTTGTGAAGCAAGAGTTAGAAGTCATAGTCACAGTGGACTGCAAGAAGTTAGAAGGAGAAGCTGCAGATGAAGCAGAGTTGGAAAGCTACAGAACAGCAGAGAGAAGCTAACAGGGAGGGCACCTCAACTTGGTGACCCAGAAGAGAAAGAGGCCAAGAATAGAACGGGTAACCGAATATCCTAGCCCAGGCCAAACTCGGAGTACCGGCTCTGAAGTGGTCCAGCCGGCTACATCCCTGAACCACAAACCTGGAGTGGTCGATGACTTTATAGGAGCACGACCCAACAGCCCTACACCAAGCACGGTCCTCATCAGAAGCGCTAAACTGAGTTGTGTGTGGAGAAAACCAGGCACTGTTCATCACCTGCCCAATACAATCCCAACAGTGAAACATGGTGGTGGCAGCATCATGCTATTGGGGTGTTTTACAGCTGCAGGGACAGGTTGCAATTGAAGGGAATCTGAATGCGGCCAAGTACAGAGATATCCTGGATGAAAACCTCTTCCAGAGTGCTCTGGACCTCAGACTTGGCTGATGTTTCACCATCACCTTCCAACATGACAATGACCTTAAGCACACAGCTAAAATAACAAGGTAGTGCCTTCAGAACAACTCTGACCATTCTTGACTGACCCAGCCAGAGCCTTGACCTAAATCCAATTGAACATCTCTGAGACCTGAAAATGGCTATCCACCAACGTTCACCATCCAACTTGACGGAACTGAAGAGATACTGCAAGGAAGAATGGCAGATGATCTCCAAATCCAGGTGTGAAAAACGTTTTGCATCATTCCCAAGAAGACTCATGGCTGTACTAGCTCAAAATGGTGCTTCTACTCAATACTGAGGAAATGGTCTGAATACTTATACGCTGTGATATTTTAGTTTTTATTTTTTTAATAAATTTGCTAAAATGTCTACATTTGTTTATTTTCTAAGTCAAAATGGGGTGCAGAGTGTACATTAATGAGTACAAAATGAACTTTTTTGAATTTACCAAATGGCTGCAATGAAAGAGTGAAAAATTGAAAGGGGTCTGAATACTTTCCATACCCACTGTACTTTGGTGTCAGAGGTATTCACAGATCTGTACAGTGTTTATACAAAAGAATTACAGTGTCAAAGAGTAATAGCATATTCACAGAGACTGTATACCTTCACATGCATATCCAGGTAGATGTGGCACACTGTATAAAAGTTATACAATCAATCCCACCATAGTACAAAAAATAACAAAGGATAACTATTTGCAGTATTTTAGTCAGATACAGTCATACCCAATGCATCAATGGTTCAAGAGTGGAGAGGTCCCCAAGAATAAGAAGCAGAAATGTGGTCCTTGACAGCCCCGACACGTGTTTCGCATACCGTGGGTAAACCTAGGTTCCTCGAGAGGAAGATAAGAGTAGTGGCATGCTTGTCCCTCCAAGTCTTTATCACTCTTTATATAGCAGTCGAGTCCTGCATGTATCCAGAACTTACGAATTCCGGTGACATTAGCAGCGCATTCATGGATCTCTGCACTCATTCCTCACGCGGTTGCCAGTGATGCACATCACGCATGCTCCCAGCCTGGGAAGCATCACCATGATGACTGGACATGCGCAGTAGCTCACTGATCAGGCAAGAATACTGGGAGGAGGGAGAGGCTGCATAAACACCGCCTATGATCACCTCTGACACCAATGTACATCTCAATTAATGTAGTATACTGTATATTGAATAAGTGACCCTGTCCATTAGTGCTTCAGCAATCTGTGCAGTACAACACACTATGTCATAGTCACCCTTTTCCAAGTGTTGAAGAGGTTCCACCATAACTAACTCTGTCTTTTATCACGATTCTTTGATTTGTAACTATAAAGTGTTTTTAAATTGCAATATATTCAATTTTGCTTCTCCTGTTTCGTGATTCCAAAATCTGTGGTCCATCCACAAAGAGGCTTTTCTGTATAAAAAATTGATTGGAAAATCTGTGGTCCATCCACAATTATGCCTTTCTGCATAATAAACTGATTGAAAAATCTGCGCTCCATCCACAGATAGGCCTTTTGCATAAAAAAGTGTAAAATCTGTGGTCTATCTGCAAATAAATCTTTTTGCATTAAAAAAAATCTGATTGCCAAATCTCTGGTCCTTCTAAAAATAAACATTTCTGCATAAAAAAAAACTAACTGCAAAATTTGTGCTCTGTCCACAAATAGGACTTTATACATAAAAAATACTGAATGCAAAATCTGTGGTCGACCTACACGTAGGCCTTTCTGCGTAAAAAAGATTGCAAATGTTGTGGTCCATCCACAAATAAGGCTTTTCTGCATAAAAAACTGATTGTAAAATCTGTGGTCCATCCACAAATATACATTTCTGTGTAAAACACTGACTGCAAAATCTGTGACCCATCCACAATAAGGCCTTTCTGCATACAAATAACTGATGAAAAAAAACTATGGTCCATCCACAAATCTTTTTGCATAAAAAACTTATTGCCAAACCTCTGGTCCTTCCAAAAATAAACTATTCTGCATAAAATATGTGACTGCAAAATCTCTGCTCTGTCGACTTCCTGCATAAAAAAATTGAATGTCAAATCTGTAGTGTATCCATAAATAGGCCTTTGTCAGGGGTGCATCTAGCCACCCTGGCGCCTGAGCCGATTGGAGGCCGGGGGGGGGGGGTGCTGGCAGATCCCGGCCCCGCCGCCCCTGCAGCCCTTGTTGCGGTCCGGAGGGGGGGGTGCTGGCGGATCCCGGCCCCGCCGCCCCTGTAGCCCTTGTTGCGGTCCGGAGGGGGGGGTGCTGGCGGATCCCGGCCCCGCCACCCCTGCAGCCCTTGTTGCGGTCCGGGGGGGGGTGCTGGCGGATCCCGGCCCCGCCGCCCCTGCAGCCTACAGTGCCACAGCTCGCCCTCTTACCGCTATTGCCGGGGAAAGTGTCTGTCTCTCCTGAGGCCGGCCGCTGATGTTGGTGGCGCCGCCCCCTTCTCTGATGCCGCTCCCCCTGGCTGCCGCCGCTCTGGACTCAGGGCTCACACTGTCCAATGGACGGTGTGGCCCTGGCCTTTGTGCATAAAAAAACTGATTGCAAAACCTGTGCTACATCCACAGGTAGGTCTTTCTATTTATAAAAACACTAGATGTTTTAACGCATCGGGTATTCTAGAATATGTGTGTAGTTGACATACTGTGACTGACAGAACTTGAAGCGGTACATTACAGTACATGTATAGCAGCACTATAGTATATGGCGGTACATTATAGTACATGTATAGCAGCACTATAGTATATGGCGGTACATTATAGTACATGTATAGCAGCACTATAGTATATGGCGGTATATTATAGCACATGTATAGCAGCACTATAGTATATGGTGGTGTATTACAGTACATGTACAGGTGCACTATGATATATGGCGGTACTTTATAGTACATGTATAGCAGCGCTATAGTATATGGCGGTAGTTTATAGCACATGTATAGCAGCACTATAGTATATGGCGGTACTTTATAGCACATGTATAGCAGCACTAGAGTATATGGAGGTACATTACAGTACATGTATAGCAGCACTATAGTATGTGGCGGTACAGTATAGCACATGTATAGCAGCACTATAGTATACGGTGGTACATTACATTACATGTATAGCAGAGCTATAGTAGATGGCGGTACATTACAGCATATGTATAGCAGCGCTATGTTATATGGCGGTACATTACAGTACATGTATAGCAGCACTATAGTATATGGCAGTACATTACAGTACATGTATAGCAGCGCTATGGTATATGACGGTACATTACAGTACATGTGCTGTATAGCAGCACTATAGTATATGGCGGTACATTATAGTACATGTATAGTAGTGCTATGGTATATGGCAGTATATTACAGCACATGGCAGTATATTACAGCACATGTATAGCAGCACTATAGTATATGGCAGTACATTACAGTACATGTATAGCAGCGCTATGGTATATGATGGTACATTACAGTACATGTATAGCAGCACTATAGTATATGGAGCAGGGGGCAGGATGGTGGAGGGGGGTAGGATGGAGCGAGCGGGGCAGGATGGAGCGAGCAGGGCAGGGGGGGGGGCAGGATGGATGCGGGGGGCAGCATGGAGCTGGGGGGGCAGGATGGAGGCAGGGGCAGGATAGAATTGGGGGGGGCAGGATGGATGCGGGGGGGACAGGATGGAGCCAGGGGGACGGGACAGGATGGAGCTCGGGGGCGCAGGATGGATGTGGGGGGGCTGGATGGAGGCGGGGGGGGCAGGATCCCATTCGCCCCCTCTGTTCTCAGCCGGTGTCTTCTGCAGCTACTGTGTACAGCCGTCATGTGACAGGGCGGGCTGTGTGATGTCGGACATTCTCCGCTGCGGACACAAAAAATGACACCGCTTTTCACTGCGTTTGTGTCTGCATGCCATCAGCATGCAGACACAAACGCAAATGTGAAGGCAGCCTTACTGCATACAAAACTGATTGCACAATCTTTGGTCCAGCCAAAATAAAACCATTCTGAATAAAAATAGCTGAATGGAAAATTTGAGGTCCACCCACAAATGGACCTTTCTGCATAAAAAAACTAATTGCACAATCTTTTATCTGTCCACAAATAGGCCTTTCTGCACAAAAAACAAACTGAATGCAAAATCTGTGGTCCATGCATAAATACATTTTTTTCTGCATAAACCAAACTGAAATCAAAATATAGATTTTGGATTCAGTTTTGTTTATGCAGAAAAAAATGTATTTATATACATATAATGGTTTATCCACAAACAGACCTTTCTGCATAAAAATAGGATGCAAAATCTTTGGTCCTTACACAAATAAGCATTTTTGCATAAAAAAAATTGTAAAATCTGTGGTTCATCCACAAATAGGCTTTTCTGCATAAAGAAAGATTGCAAAATATGTGTTCTTTACACAAATAGGCCTTTTTGCATAAAAAATCTGATTGCCAAATCTCTTCCAAGAATAAACATTTCTGCATAATAAATTGCATAATCTGTGGTCCATCCACAAATAGGCCTTTGTGCATAAAAAACTGATTGAAATATCTGTGGTTCATATACATATTGGCCTTACTGAATAAAAAGGACAGATTGACAAATGTTTGGCCCAGCCAAAACAAAAATCTTTCTGCCTACAAAAAAAAACTGAATGCAAAATATTTTATCCACTCACGAATAAGCCTTTCTGCGTTACAAAATGATTGCAACATTTGTGGTACATCCATACCCCTCAATAAATTTCTGCATAAGAAATGATTGCAAAATCATTGGTTCATCCACAAATAGGCCTTTCTGCATAAAAATAACTGATGGCAAAATCTGTGGCCCATCCCCAAATAAATCTTTCTAAATAAAAAAATGCAAAATCTGTGGTCGATCCACAAATAGGCCTTTTGCATAAAAAAAGTTTCAAAATCTGTGGTTCAGCCACAAGTAGGTTTTTCTGCATAAAAAATTATTGCAAAATCTATGGTGCATACAATAGGCTTTCCAGCAACAAAAAACTGATTGCCAAATCTCTAGTCCTTCCACAAATAGGCCTTTCTGCATAAACAAATTGATTGCAAAATCTGTAGTCCTTATACATATATGTCTATCTGCCTTAGGCTGAAGGCACACTGTCGTGCATCAAACACGGAGCGTGTTTGATGCACAACAGTGATGCTGGTGTAATGCGTATTTGTGGGTGTGTGTGGTGCGAGTGTGCCTGCCTGTACTGATGTGAGTGTGCTGCGAGTGTGAGGTGTGAGTGCATGTGTGGTGCGTGTGTTTGTGATGCTGTCCACTGTACTGAAGGAACGCGGGCAGCATTTGTCAGGGAATTCAATTTTCAATTTCCCACCATGCGCGTACAGTAATAATCATCCTGCCCCGCTGTGACAGCGGTGCAAAATGATTATTATAATGTGCTTTAACAGTCATGTCTGCATGTGTCCAGAGACTGTCCAAGCGCCCCGCGACAATTATCGGCTTTGCAGATTTTTATGCATAAAACACAAATTTGGCCATTTATGACCTCAGCATGTGTTCAGGGCGCTTGGACAGTCTCTGGACACATGCAGGCATGACTATTAAAGCACATTATAATAATCATCTTGCCCCACTGCTGTCACAGTGGAGCAGGATGATTATTATTGTACACATATGGTGGGACATTGAAACTCGCCAGCTTTTGACAGCCGGCCAGTTTTAAGCGATTTGCGCAGCACACTACTGCGAATATCGCACCGTGTGCTGTATGGGGGTGAGATTTTCTCGCCCCCATACACTTGCATTGCGCTAACGCACGTTAGAGTCGTGTGCTGTCGCAGCATGCTGCTACTGCACTTACTTCTGACTCGGAATGCGAGTTAGGTGCGGTTGACTCGCACCAGTGTGCCCTGCCTAATAGGGCAACACTGGTCCGAGTGCAATGCGAGTTTCCCTTGCCCAGTGTGCCTTGAGCCTTAAAGCCCAGTTACACACACAGAAAATTGTGCAGAGATTGATTGCAGATCTCTGGTTGCAGTGAAATCATGGACACATTGTTCCATATGTACACAGCCCCAAAATGTAACAACGTGTCCATAATTTCACTGCAACCAGAGATCTGCGAACAATCTCTGCACAATTATCTGTGTGTGTGACTGGGCCTTTAGAAGATTGTAAAATCTATGCTCAATCCACGAATAGGCCCTTCTGCATAAAAAATGATTGGAAAATCTGTGATCCATACACAAATAGGCTTTTCTGTATAAGCTAACTGATTGCAAATCTGGAGTCCATCCAAAAGTAGGCCTTTCTACATAAAAAAAACTGATTGAAAAATCTGTGGTCCATCCACAAAAAGACATGTAAGCATAAAAAAAATTGATTACAAAATATCTTATTCATCTACCCAGGGCCGGGGTCAGCACCCGGCATACCCGGGCAAGTGCCGGGGCCCTGACCTGATACAGGGGCCCACCACTGCCCACACACATTGTCATTGTGCTGTCACACTGCAATAATTACTGTCCCCTGCATTTTCTGCATTTTTCTCTCTCTTCTGAGGCAGGCAGGCAGCCCCTTTCCCTGTCACTAAGGCCGCGGTCGGGTATCCAGGGGGCGTGTCTGCACCACTCCCCCAGCAGCATCCACAATCCAATCTGGAGGCAGCTGAGCAGAGTGGGCGGGACACACCGGAGGAGACCGCCCCACTCCTACCATTGCTCACAGCTGTGTGGATGTCCGCCCCGTCCTCCTCCTCCTCAGCCCTGTGTATGGAGCCGGAGCATGAGCGCTCCCTGTCAGCAGCTGCACTGAGGGCCGGCCCGCCGCACACCACGCTCGCCATACTGCCGCTCCTCAGAAAGTGAAGTCACAGGTCAGCTGGATACCTGGGAGGCTGGGAGGAAGGAAGGGAAACCTCTCCAGCCGCCATTGGGAGCCGCATGTGTAATGTGCCCACAATGCTGCCCATCACACATCAGGCGCTGGAACATTGAGCAGAGCACCATTCCACTCACACACTGGGCCAGGTCTGTTAGCACACAGCCTGCCTGGCACATACATATATGTAGGGCACCAGCCCCCTCACACACTGGGCCAGGTCTGTTAGCACACAGCCTGCCTGGCACATACATGTATATAGGGCACCAGCCCCCTCACACACTGGGCCAGGTCTGTTAGCACACAGCCTGCCTGGCACATACATGTATATAGGGCACCAGCCCCCTCACACACTGGGCCAGGTCTGTTAGCACACAGCCTGCCTGGGAAATACATGTATATAGGGCACCAGCCCCCTCACACACTGGGCCAGGTCTGTTAGCACACAGCCTGCCTGGCACATACATGTATATAGGGCACCAGCCCCCTCACACACTGGACCAGGTCTGTTAGCACACAGCCTGCCTGGCACATACATGTATATAGGGCACCAGACCCTCACACAGTGGGTCAGGTCTGTTATTGTGGCGCCCCACTGGTCGGGACGCCATGGAAGGGTACTTGCTGTATTTCCGGCAGTGATGGCGGGCGGCTCCCCGGCGCTCTACGTGCTGGGGGCTCAGCTCTGCGCCGTGTACTCAGAGCCGCCACTGGTTGTCAACACTTGGCGGTTCCACAGCGGTGACAGCACGACACAAGCAGGTGAAGGTAGGAGAGCACCGCTGTACCAGGAGGAGGCTCCTGCTGTGTAATGTGGGTGGGAGAGGCAGAAGGGCTGCAGGGTGAGGCTGTGTTGGTACCTGGAACAGGGCACCCTGTACTAGCTACAGGTCTCAGCCCTCTCCCCTCAAAGTTCCCCTCTCTCCGGACATCATGGCCACAAGGGGGCAGTGGTGTGCTCACAGCTGTGCACCCCTTTTAGTCTATAAGAAGAGTCCTGGTGGTAACATCACCCAACAGCGGTGCAGAGCTGAAGTGGCACAGTACTCTGAGCAGCTCAGTCACACCGGGGGCTTTTGATGCACATAACACCAAAGCCGCAGGTCTCAGTCACACAGTGGGCTTCCGATGCCCATAACGCCATAGCCACTGGTCTCAATCACACAGTGGTCTTCCGATGGCCAAAACTCCATAGCCGATTATCTCAGTCACACAGGGGGCTTACGATGCTCGAGGCAAAAATGAAAACCCATTGACTTGGCTGAGAATTCATTTGCGTGATCCGTTTTGTGCAGTGCACTGCACAAAATGGATGCAAAAAACAGTTGCAAAAACGCACAGTGTGAATGTAGCCTTGTGCTATTAAAAATGTGCAATAATTGGAAACTAGTTGGAGCTTTTGTATCGGGGCCTATGAGCTTCAAGTTACGGCCCTGGGGATAACCCTATTGGTGGCGCAGTTCAGTAGAGGAGAGACAGCGTACAGAAGGCAGACCGCACACAGTGGGGAGACAGCGTACAAAGGAGAGACAGCGCACAAGGGGGTGACAGGCACAGAGATGGGAGAGACAGCACAAGAGGGAATATATTTATGGGGGTTATACATATAGATATATAATACAGTCTGCACCCTTTATATTATATATATATATATATATATTGTAAGAGGGCAAGGGGACGCATAGTGGATGGCAGGTATGTGTCACAGGCCTACCTGAGGTCTGTGATGTAAGCCGGCATTAGCATCTCTTAGTGGAGAGCAACACTGAGGGAGTTGTTAGTAACCAAGGGGCCGGCTTATGAGTCCTGAGAGTGACGGGCGGGTTCAGGACTCACATACCCTCCCAGGGGCGTGGTGTCCGGCTATGTAAGGGAGGTTGGACTTAGGCACAGGGGGAAAGTGATTAGGATTCTGTGTTTGCTGTGTGTGTTTTCCCTGTGGAATGGTTTATGAGCAAATAAACCCTTCTGGTCTCACCTATGCAAAGCTGCCTCCTCGTGCTTCCTGACGTCGCCAGCGAGCCGCTCCGTTACAATTGGTGGAGAATGCGGGCAGAGCTCCCAGCAGAAGACGTGAGACCGGTGGGCTTCGGTGTTTATGTCCTGGGTGAAGTCTGTCCTGACTCAGTCACAGCCTCCGGAGATCATGGAGGAGCTGATGAAACACTTGGTACAAGCTCAGCAGGCGCAGCAGGCTCAACATCTCCAGCTCTTACAACAGCAACAGGCGGCCCAGCAAGAGACCACCAAGCTGCTGACACAGCAGATCCAACTCCAACGTCAGCAACAGCAAGACCAGCATCATCAGCAGCAGCAGATCGATATCCTGGCTGAGGCGGTCCGGAGCACGTCAGCAGAGACAAGGTCAGTGGGCGATTTTTCTATTAGAAAAGCTGTGAGAGGAGCCCTGCAGAAAATGACTCCAGGAGATGACATAGAGGCTTTTCTGACTGTTTTTGAGCGTGTTGCAGAGAGAGAGGGGCTCCCACCAGCACAGTAGGCAGAGGTGCTGGCGCCATATCTATCCGGGGAGCCCCAGAAGGCTTATTATGATTTGGCCCTGCAAGACGCTAAGGAATATAGCAAGTTAAAAACAGAGATACTAGCCCGCCTGGGGGTGACAATGACTGTGAGGGCGCAACGGGTTCACCAATGGGCGTATCATCGAGACAGACCGCCTCGCTCCCAAATGTTCGACCTGTTGCACTTGGTCCAGAAATGGCTGCAGCCGGAGAGCTCTACGCCAGCACAAATGGTGGAGCGTGTCGTGATGGATCGGTTTGTACACTCCCTGCCACGATCCGTTCAGACCTGGGTTGCCCAGGGTGATCCCCAGAACGCGGATGACCTTATCGGGCTGGTGGAGAGATACCAGGGGATGGAAGGGCCTGGGGCCAGATTGCCCGCTCCTTACTGGGGGACCCAGCCGCGGGCCGAGGCCCAAAAGGGGGTGGGGCGTCCAAGGTCCCTAAGGGCGGGGGAGGCGGTGCCCAAGGTCCCTACGGGCGAGATCATATGTTGGAGATGCCATGGTCCAGGCCACATTGCGGCACGGTGTCCCTTGACCCCTGAACAGATGGATTGCAGCATGGGTCGCCGCTGTTCTTATTTTGCATACTCAGTCTGCAGTATGACCAGTATATCTAGCGAAGGGCCCCCAGCGTGTCCGGTGAAAGTGAACGGGAGGAGCGTGGTCGGGCTGTTGGACTCCGGGAGCCTCGTTACTCTGGTGAGGGACTTCCCGTCCCTTGTCCTGGTCCCTGGGAAAAGGGTCGGAGTGCGGTGTATCCACGGTGACGCCAAGGACTATCCAGTAGCTTGAGTGGACTTTGAGACGGCACATGGGGTGAGGACTCATGAAGTCGGAGTCGTCCAGGACTTGCTACACCCCATCATTATCGGCCGGGACTTTTGTTTATTTTGGCAGCTGTGGGGGCAGGGTCCGGGAGTGGGGCCCGTGGAAACGACCTCTCCCCACTCTGACATGGCTGAGTTCCCGCTTGGTGTCCTCGTAGGGGATGAGGAGGAAGCACCGCCCGAGACCACGGTACTGAACTTGGGGGCGACCAGGGAGAACTTTGGGACAGCCCAACATAAAGACCTGACTCTAAGGGAAGCATTCAATAGTGTCACGGTCATCAACGGGGTCCCACAGGAGCCAGGGAGCGACACTAGGTTCCCGCATTTTATGCTAAGTGAGGAATTGTTATACCGGGTGACGAAGGTGAAGGACGACCGGGTGGAACAGTTGTTAGTACCGGGGCCGTATCGGCAGCAAGTACTCAACATGGCCCATTCCCATATCTTAGGGGGTCATCTAGGGGTAGAGATAACACAGGACCGGATACTGCAACGGTTCTATTGGCCTGGGTGTCACCGGGAGATAGCGAGATACTGCCAATCTTGCCCTACCTGTCAAATAACCACCCCTACCAGGCACTTTCGTAGTCCCCTGGTACCATTACCCATCATCGAAATCCCCTTTGAGAGAATAGCTATGGACTTGGTGGGGCCCCTGGTGAAATCGGCTCGGGGTCATCAGTATATCTTAGTTATCCTGGACTATGCCACCCGGTACCCCGAAGCGATTCCCTTACGCAATTCCTCGGCAAAGAGCATAGCTAAGGAGCTGGTTCAGGTGTTTTCTCGCACGGGGTTACCAAAAGAAATCCTGACAGATCAGGGTACCCCCTTCATGAGTAAGGTGATGAGCGAGTTGTGCAGGGTCCTTCAGATCACTCAGCTGAGGACTTCTGTATACCATCCTCAAACAGACGGCCTTGTCGAGAGGTTCAACAAAACCCTCAAAGGCATGTTAAGGAAAGTGGTAGAGAAGGATGGGAAGGACTGGGACTGTCTCCTACCGTATCTGCTGTTTTCCATTCGGGAGGTTCCTGTCACGGGTGGCACGGATGACAGGGTGGAGGCCACGCGCAGACGATCCCAGCGTTTGGCCCACCAGCCATAATAGTGGAGGATGGTCCGTCTCTTTCAGGAGCATTTACCTTCTGTGTTGATGGAAAGAAGTGGTGCGGGGATCTGCATGGTGGATGCTCGTTTTGTACACGCTCATGGGCTTAACCGCTGTTTATTGTCTCGCCCCATCCGTATCTATGCCATCGACTCAGCCCCTCTTGCTCAGGGTAGTCTCACACATATCGTACATAACATTAAGTTAACGGTTGGATCCCAACATCAGGAGACGTTATCTTGCTATGTCTTAGACGGTCTCCCCGCTCCCATTGTCCTGGGCTTGCCATGGTTGATTAAACATAATCCCGTAGTGGATTGGCAGTCCAGGGACATTGTGGAATGGAGTGATTTTTGTTCGGAGAATTGTTTGGCTACATCCCTTTCGGTGGTATCTGCTGAATCTCTGCCCCCATTCCTATCGGAGTATGAGGATGTGTTCTCAGAGAAGGGGTGCCGAGACTTGCCCCCTCATCGGGCATATGATTGCCCTATCAACCTCGTTCCCGGAGCTAAACTGCCCAAAGCTAGGATGTTTACTATATCTGGTCCCGAAAGACAAGCAATGAAGGATTTCATTTCTGAAAGTCTGGAGACGGGACACATTAGGCCCTCCACGTCGCCGGTTGCGGCTGGTTTCTTTTTTGTGAAAAAAAAAGATGGGGGCCTCCGTCCTTGTTTGGATTTTCGGGAATTGAATCGGATTACTGTCCGTGATCCATACCCCCTCCTCTGATCCCTGATTTATTTAGTCAGGTTGTGGGTGCCAAATGGTTCTCCAAGTTGGATTTGAGGGGGGCCTACAACCTGATTAGGGTCAGAGAGGGGGATGAATGGAAAACTGCGTTTAATACCCCGGACGGCCATTTTGAAAGTCTCGTAATGCCGTTCGGGCTCACTAACGCCCCGGCGGTTTTCCAACATTTTGTCAATGATATTTTCCATCATTTGGTGGGTAGATTTGTAGTTGTTTACTTGGACGATATCTTGATCTATTCTCCCGATATGGAGACGCATCAGTCCCATGTCAAACAGGTGTTGCAGGTCTTACGGGACAACAAACTGTATGCTAAACTCGAGAAATGTGTTTTCGCCGTTCAGGAGGTTCGTTTTTTGGGGTACCTCTTGTCGCCGTTGGGTTTCCGGATGGATCCAGAAAAGGTCCGGGCGGTGCTAGATTGGGAACAGCCGGACAATCTACGGGCATTGCAACGTTTTTTGGGGTTTACCAATTTTTACCGTAAATTTATTAAGAACTATTCGGTACTGGTGACGCCTCTTACGGACATGACTAGGAAGGGGACGGATTTTTCTGAGTGGTCTGATTCTGCTCGCCAGGCTTTTTCCTCCCTGAAGCGTTGTTTTGCTTCCGCGCCTGTTCTTTGTCAGCCCGATCTTTCTCAGCCCTTCATTGTGGAAGTGGATGCGTCTGAGGTGGGGGTGGGGGCTGTGTTGTCGCAGGGCCCTTCGCCTGGGAGATGGGTGCCCTGTGCGTTCTTCTCCAAGAAGTTGTCTTCGGCCGAGAGGAATTATGATGTGGGTAATAGGGAGCTGTTGGCTATTAAGTTGGCTTTTGAGGAATGGCGGCACTGGCTGGAGGGGGCTGTCCATCCCGTCACGGTTATTACCGACCATAAGAACCTGTCTTACCTTGAGTCCGCCAGGCGTCTCAATCCCTGGCAGGCCAGGTGGTCTTTGTTTTTCACGAGATTTTACCGTCACCTACCGTCCGGGGGTTCAGAATGTGAAGGCGGATGCATTATCGCGTAGTTTTCCGGGTGGTAGTACTCATGAGAGTCCCGTCCCCATCTTGCAGGAGGGGGTGGTTGTTTCTGCTCTTTGCCCTGATCTAGAGGGGGAGGTGTTGAAGGTTCAGGGGGGCGCCCCTGCCTCCTGCCCTTCTGGGAGGCTTTTTGTGCCGTTCTCTTTGCGCCTCAGGGTGCTGTCAGAGCATCACGACTCTGTACTGGCGGGGCATCCGGGCGGTAGGGCCACTTTCGATCTCTTGTCTCGTCGCTTTTGGTGGCCGGGGTTGAGGAAGGACGTAGCGGAATTCGTATCCGCCTGTGGTGTGTGTGCACGTGCTAAGGTTCCGCATACCCGTCTGTCTGGGTCTCTCGTGCCATTGTTTATTCCTGAGAGGCCATGGACACATTTGTCAATGTATTTTATCACCGATCTTCCGGCGTCTGCGGGCACGACGGTGGTACTGGTAGTAGTAGATAGATTCAGTAAGATGGTTCGCTTTGTGGCACTGCCCGCACTTCCTAATGCTCGGACTCTGGCACAGGTGTTCGTAAGTGAGATTGTGAAGCTTCATGGGGTTCCCTCCGATGTGGTTTCTGATCGCGGTACTCAGTTCGTCTCCAAATTTTGGAAGGCTTTTTGTACACGTTTGGGGATAACGTTGTCCTTTTCTTCTGCTTTTCATCCTCAGTCTAATGGTCAAACCGAACGTGTGAATCAGAATTTGGAGACTTACCTGAGGTGTTTTGTCTCTGACCATCAGGAGACTTGGGCAAATTATTTGCCCTTGGCCGAATTCGCCCTTAATAATCGTCTTCAGGAGTCCACTGGCAAGTCACCGTTCTTCGGTGCATATGGGTTTCAACCTCAGTTTGGTACTTTTAGCGGTACGAGTCCTTCCGGAGTTCCGGAGGAGGACCGTTTTACCTCGTCCCTCTCCTCGGTTTGGCGGGGTGTACAGCGTAGCTTGAAGCTCTTAGGTGACAGGTACAAACGTATGGCTGACAGGAAGCGTGCGCCAGGTCCGGACCTATGTGTGAATGACTACGTGTGGTTGTCTACCAAGAATGTGAAGTTGAAGGTGCCCTCTTGGAAGTTGGGGCCCAGGTTTATTGGCCCCTATAGGATAACCGCCGTTATCAATCCCGTGGCGTTTCGTCTTGCGTTGCCTCCTGCTCTTAAGATTCACGATGTGTTTCACAGGTCGCTCCTCAAGCCGTATGTGCCGTCGTCTAACCCATCTCCTTTGCCTCCTGAGCCCATCTGTGTGGCGGGGAATCTGGAATTCGAGATCTCGAGGGTGGTTGATTCTCGCATGTTGCGCCGTTCTCTTCAGTATTTGGTGCACTGGAGGGGGTACGGTCCTGAGGAGCGGATGTGGGTGCCGGCGTCGGAGGTGTCCGCCGCAAGGCTGGTCCGCGCTTTTCACCGTTCCCATCCGGATAAGCCTGGTCCTGAGTGTCCGGGGGCCACTCGTAGGAGGGGGGGTACTGTCACGGGTGGCACGGATGACAGGGTGGAGGCCACGCGCAGACGATCCCAGCGTTTGGCCCACCAGCCATAATAGTGGAGGATGGTCCGTCTCTTTCAGGAGCATTTACCTTCTGTGTTGATGGAAAGAAGGTGTGATGAGATCTCTCTATTATGGGGAGACGGCTGTGGAGGTCTTGCGCTCGGTCTGGTTTTATCCACCAATGTTGTAGGTCACTAGGACCCAGCAGACTCCTTCCACCTTTATAAGGAGGTTCATTACCCTTCCTCGGTGCAGGTGATAGTTCCTTGTGCACACTTTATCCTTGCTCCAGCAGAAGCTGAGATGGTGGAGGTTGCTGTGTTCTGCTGTCAGATAAGTGTTTCCTTTTCCCAAATGTCTGTCTTCCCTGGTGTTTATCTTTAGTTGATAGTGGAGGGGTCTAGTGAACCTCTCCATCTGATCCTTAGATAAGATAGATCTAGGATCAGAGAGGGACGAGGTTCGTGGTCGGCGACAGTTGAGGAGACTGTATAGGGACGTTAGGGCAGACAGGGTCAGCTCTAGGAAGTCTAGGGGTCACCGTCTCCTTCTTGTGCCCTTAGCATTAGGGACTCCTGATCCCCCCCCCCCCCGTCGTTATCCTACGCTGGGTGGCTTCCCCACTCCCAGCGTGACAGTTCCACAGGCTTCCACGGGTTTCTCACCATTCGAGCTCCTGTATGGACGACATCCACGCGGTCTCCTAGATGTAGCCAAGGAAACCTGGGAAGCCGAAGTCACGCCTCATTGGAGTGTCCTTGAGCACGTCGCCGTGATGCAGGAGAGAATGGAGAAAGTGATGCCGATCCTAAGGGAACATCTCCTGCAGGCCCAGGAGGCTCAGGCCCGAGTCTACAACCGCTCCGCCAGAATCCGGCAGTTTCATCCCGGGGACCGGGTCCTGGTCCTGATACCCACAGTGGAAAGCAAGTTCCTCGCCAAATGGCAAGGGCCATATGAGGTCGTTGAGAAGC
The DNA here is from genome assembly GCA_033576535.1 of Allobates femoralis. Lineage (NCBI taxonomy): Eukaryota > Metazoa > Chordata > Amphibia > Anura > Aromobatidae > Allobates > Allobates femoralis. The sequence continues at coordinate 44,740 of JARQOC010000365.1, forward strand.
TCGGCGAAGTGAACTACAAGGTCCACCAACCGGGGCGAAGGAAGTCGTACCAAATCTATCAACCTCCTGAAGGCATGGCGAGATCGGGAGGCCCAAGATGTGCCCTGCTCGGTGGGCAGGCCGGTGAACGACATTGAAGCCGTGACCATAGCGGACACCCTCTCCGAAAGCCAGAAACAGCAGTGTAGAGAGCTGTTACAGCAGAACAGGAATTTGTTCACAGAGCTGCCAGGGTGCACCACCGTGGTAGAACATGACATTCTGACGGAACCACAGGTGCGGGTGAACCTGAAGCCATATAGGATACCCGAGGCCCGACGGGAGGTGATCTCCAAGGAGGTGGCCCGGATGCTGAAATTGGGTGTGATAGAGGAATCCAAGAGTGGTTGGTCAAGCCCCATAGTATTGGTACCAAAACCCGACGGCGAATGGAGATTCTGTAACGATTATCGAAAATTGAACGAGGTCTCCAACTTTGACGCCTATCCCATGCCGCGAGTCGACGAGCTGATCGAGCGCCTGGGACCCGCCAGGTACATCACTACCCTAGACCTCACCAAAGGGTATTGGCAGATCCCTATGGCATCAGGAGCCAAAGAGAAGACCGCGTTCTCTACGCCGGATGGGTGCTTTCACTATGTCCGAATGCCGTTTGGATTGCAGGGGGCCCCAGCCACTTTTCAAAGGGCCATGGATCAGATCCTCACGCCGCATAAAGACTACGCCGCTGCCTATCTGGACGATATTGTGGTTTTCAGCCTCGACTGGCAGAGCCATCTGGTGAAGCTCCAAGCGGTGCTGGATGCTCTGAGGACGGCGGGGTTTACGGTAAACCCAAAGAAATGTGCCCTGGGGAAGTCCGAGGCCAAATACCTGGGATATGTTGTCGGCAGAGGCATGATCAAGCCCCAAATCACAAAGGTCGCAGCGATCCAGCAGTGGCCGCGACCCTCGTCTAAGAGACAAGTCCGAGGCTTCCTGGGTATAGTCGGATACTACAGGCGGTTCATCCCTGAGTTTGCTGTAATGGCTGCACCCTTGACTAACCTCTTGAAGGGGACCAAGTCGTCTATGGCTCTGTGGACGACAGAGGCGGAAGCTGCCTTTTCGGGATTGAAAGAGGCTCTCTGTAGGCGACCGGTCTTGCTCGCTCCCGACTTCAAGAGGGAATTTGTTCTCCAAACGGATGCCTCAGATAACGGTTTGGGGGCAGTCCTGTCCCAGGAGATTCAGGGGGAGGAACACCCGGTCCTCTACCTGAGCAGGAAACTGTCCCCTAGTGAGATGCGTTATTCCGTGATTGAAAAGGAGTGCCTGGCCATAAAGTGGGCGGTGGACACACTACGTTACTATTTGTTGGGGCGACAGTTCCGGTTGGTGTCTGACCATGCCCCTCTCCGGTGGTTGAGGGACTCGAAGGGGAAAAACGCGAGGGTCACTCGTTGGTTTTTGGCCCTGCAGGACTTTCGTTTCCAAGTGGAGCACCGGGCGGGAAAGCTCCATGGCAACGCTGATGCTCTCTCCCGTATCCCCTGTTTGGTTGTCCGCGGTGCCGAGCCCGACGGCTTTCGGCAGAGGGGGGAGGTGTGTAAGAGGGCAAGGGGACACATAGTGGATGGCAGGTATGTGTCACAGGCCTACCTGAGGTCTGTGATGTAAGCCGGCATTAGCATCTCTTAGTGGAGAGCAACACTGAGGGAGTTGTTAGTAACCAAGGGGCCGGCTTATGAGTCCTGAGAGTGACAGGCGGGTTCAGGACTCACATACCCTCCCAGGGGCGTGGTGTCCGGCTATGTAAGGGAGGTTGGACTTAGGCACAGGGGGAAAGTGATTAGGATTCTGTGTTTGCTGTGTGTGTTTTCCCTGTGGAATGGTTTATGAGCAAATAAACCCTTCTGGTCTCACCTATGCAAAGCTGCCTCCTCGTGCTTCCTGACGTCGCCAGCGAGCCGCTCCGTTACAATATATATATAGCCAGTATGTGTTAAAGGAGGCCCACTGAGACTCTTTCGCCCGGGGCCCACAAGAACCTGGAGCCGGCCCTGCATCTACCGTACAAATAAGCCTTTAAGCATAAAAAATCTGACTGCTAAATTTCTGGTCTATCAATAAATAGGCTTTACTGCTTAAAAAAACTGGTGCCAAATATTTGGTTCAGCCAAAATAGTAAAGATAATTTTGTGTAAAAGAACAAATTGCTAAATCTTTATTCCATACACAAATAAAACTTTGGTCCATCCAAAACAAAAACATTTCTGACTAAAAAAAATGATTGCAAAATCTTTGGTCTACCCTCCCGAAAAACCTTTCTTCATAGAAAAAACTGATTGCAAAATTTGTCGTTCATCCACAAATAGGCCTCTTTGCATAACAAATCTAAATACAAAATCTTAAGGTACCGCCACACGGGGCGATCTCTGCGGCGATGTTGCCGGCAACTTAGGAGCGTGGCTAAGTAGCGGCAACATCGCTCATGAGTTTCCGCGTGTGACAGGGCGATAAATTGCCTAAACAACATCGCCAGGTTTCCCAACATGTTGGGAAACCTGTCGATATTGCTCAGGTGATCTGCCTGAATCGCCCTGTGTGACGCCGCAACTGCGATGTTGCCAGCAACTTCCCCCATAGACTCCCATGTTATGGATCGCTGGCGGCGATAGTTGCCGGCGAGATCGCAGATGCGTTGCTGGTAGGGATGGGCGAATACCTTACTATTCGGAATCGCTATACCCACAACGAATAGGTAGCGGTACTCGCTACTCATTGCGAGTATAGCGATTCCGAATACATTTGCAGTGTATCAGTAGATACACTGCAAAAGTCCTGTAAAAGAGAGAAAAAGTGGTTAAAAAATAAAAAAATCGGATACTCACCTTAACCGACCGGCCGATGCACGTCTATTCATGGAAAAGAGAAATGATGGGAGTGTAGGTGTGTCACAGTCCGCGCTGCTCCAGTGCAAAAAAACTCACCAAAGAGTCAGAAAATCATCAGTCAGATTTCCATCCTTTTTATTTCTTCCTCCAACGCGTTTCGGCGCCCCACCTGGCGCCTTCCTCAGAGGTATTACAATGCTCATTACAGAGGGGGTTTTTATAGCCCCAAACCCTACAATAAAGAGGTGTTGTCTGTTTACTAATGATGTCATCCTCATCATCACAAATGGGAGGATCTCCACATTTTGGCGCTATTTTTACAAAAACAAACAAATACAGCTCAAATTCATCATAGACAGAGCACATTGCAATCATATAATATCAATTAAGGCTCACAAGATTGAATTTTATAAAAATGGTACATATAGAAGAAAAAAAAATGTGGAAAACGATCTCCACAGGAACTTTTGCAAGTAAAAAAATGTTTTTGTTTGCATGGGATTCGAACCTGAGGTGTTCATGTATGCATATATGTTAAGGTGCTTAATGTCTAGCGCCACCAAATGTTTTGTTAGTGAGGCTGTATGGATGGTATTCCATTATTAAAAACACAATGATAAGTTATCTTAAAAAATGGCCCAAAAACGTTGGAGTATAAAAATATATAGGAAAGGGTACACCAAACAATGACATAAACATTTTTTAAGATATATGTTTATTAAAAAACTTTTAAGAAAAACTATTATTTATTGGGAATGACAGATAATAATAAAAAATGATAATAAAAAGATATTCGTTAGAAAAAAATACATATATATTCTTTCTGCGATATATCTAAAAAATTAAAGTATATATGATAAGACTGATAAGAATGTATAGCCATTCTTTCAGGATTTGTTGGTTGAGAGGTGGCTCAACAGAAAAAACTTATATGTTACCATATTGACTCCCCAGGTTCCATTCCCATCAAAGGCACAAAATCAAGGGTTAAAATGAAAAAATTATAGGAATTTTGTGGTTCATACACTCAATTGTATCCACAGGAGGTTCCATATACAGTAAAAAAACCTCATTTGTAATGTATTGAAAAATTACAAGGTAGTATTCTATCAAAGAACCACAAGATGGCGCTCAAAGGGCACTTTATTTCAAGCTCCTGGAGGCAATTACTATGGAAACAGGGTACCACTCAAGTTCCAGAATCTCACCGCTGGGGGCAAAGCAAAGGACTTCTCTGCATTGTGAGAGTTAAAGATTCCGTATAAAAAAGAAGTAAGAAAGACTGGGGTAAATAGAAATGATTGTGCCTGGTGATATATGTACATATGTGAAAGTATATGAATATATATAAAAAACATAAAAAAGTGATTGACATAGATAATATAGAAATATATGAATTGTGTTGGTGATTCAGATAAATAGTGTCTTTGGTGTTGTAAGAATAAAACCCACATTAAAATTATATGTAATAATAAGTCATCAATAACAGCAGCCTTTCTCAAAATTAAGAAAAAAGGCTATATAGAAAACAAGGACTGCATTCTATATATCGACCACAAGATGGCAGCAAATGTGGTACCCAGTAAAAGCTCTGGAACCAGTTTCCATGGACACAGACTTAAAGGGAACCTGTCACCTAATCTATGGCCCCTAAACTATCACTACCTACCCCTACAGACCCTAACTAGCTCCCTAACCATCCCTGCCTGACCTAATATGGCTATATAGAAGGTGAATAAAACACTTTATAAACTTACAATTTCTCCGTCTGTGGGGCGTTCCTGTCGGCTCTTGTCTGCAGGGCGGGGTCCCCAGAGTCGCGCTCCCCCGCCTCGCTCCCTTCCTAACGCCCTAATGGGCGGCATTATGGATTTGAAGAGCGGGGAGCCCAGTGGAATCATCCCGCCCCGCTCTTCATGACGCGACGGCCGGAGACCGCGTCATTTCCGGTCCGCGCATGCGTAGTGCGCCCGGTGAAGCCGAAGCCGAGTCCCGGCGTCGCTAGGCAACGATCGGCGTCTTCGGAAGGTGAGTATCGGCGGCCCCCTCCCAAACCAGCACATATATATGTGTGTGTAATCCACATGTACATATGGATTACACACACACATATATACATTCACTTTGATTAGGCACATTTCATATGTGCATCTATATATATATATATATATATGCACATATATATAGTTAGATTGTGTGTGTGTGTGTATACATACGTCTGTGTGTGTGTGCGTGTGTATACATACATGTGTGTGTGAATGTGTGTGTATAATTACGTGTGTGTGCATGTGTGTGTATACTTACGTGTGTGTGTGTGCGTGTGTATACATACGTGTGTGTGTGTGCATGTGTATACTTACGTGTGTGTGTGCATGTGTATACTTACGTGTGTGTGTGTGCATGTGTGTGTATACTTACGTGTGTGTGTGCGTGTGTATACATACGTGTGTGTGTGTGCATGTGTATACTTACGTGTGTGTGCATGTGTGTGTATACTTACGTGTGTGTGTGTGCATGTGTGTGTATACATACGTGTGTGTGTGTGCATGTGTATACTTACGTGTGTGTGTGTGCATGTGTATACTTACGTGTGTGTGTGTGTGCATGTGTGTGTATACTTACGTGTGTGTGTGCATGTGTGTGTATACATACTTGTGTGTGTGTGTGTGTGTGCATGTGTGTGTATACATACTTGTGTGTGTGTATACATACGTGTGTGTGCATGTGTGTGTATACATACGTGTGTGCGTGTGTATACTTACGTGTATACATACGTGTGTGCATGTGTATACTTACGTGTATGTGTGTGCATGTGTATACTTACGTGTGTGTGTGCATGTGTGTGTATACATACGTGTGTGTGCATGTGTATACTTACGTGTGTGTGTGTGCATGTGTATACTTACGTGTGTGTGTGTGTGCGTGCATGTGTGTGTATACTTACGTGTGTGTGCGTGCATGTGTGTGTGTGTGTGTGTGCGTGCATGTGTGTGTATACATACGTGTGTGTGTGTGTGCGTGCATGTGTGTGTATACATACGTGTGTGTGTGTGTGTGCATGTGTATATATATTTTGTAGAGAGAGAGAGACTGAGGGTGAGAGGGTCTGTGAGTTTTGTGTAACGCTGGGACCTGGGTGACGCAGTAAACTTCACCTGAGGTCAGAGTTAATCCTCGTCACTCTATCTGACCTCAGGTGATCTACACTGATGTCACCCTGTTCACATCGGTAACAGAAAACTCACTCTATGTGGGTCACGCTGTGAAGTGGGAAGTTTCACATGAGGTCAGAGAAACACATTGCTTTATCCGACCTCAGGTGACACAGACCATGAACTCTCCCCCTTCACTGCACGAGCCTTCAAATATAATTTTTAGGGAATCTTCACTAACGGACGGACCTCTACCAGGATCCTGGATGGGTATGTGGGAGTAATAAAGATGGAGTCAAAATACGTGTTTGTGTTTTTTGTTGTAATAAAAAAATTTTTCTCGGTGTTGTGTATTCTTTACTACTAAATAGAGATTCATAATGGCCGTGTCTAACATTGGCATGACATTATAAATCTCGGGCTTAGTGCCAGCTGCTAAAAGAAAGGTGGCAATAACCCCTTATTACCCAGTCTGCCACCGCCACAGGGCAGCTGGAAGAGCTGGGTACAGCTCCAGAATATTGCGCTTCTATAAATGCGCAATTTTCTGGGGCGGCTGCGAGCTGCAATTCTCAGCGGGGGTGGCCCAGAACGCTTGGGCCTCCCTACGCTGGGGATTCCAGCCCTCAGCTGCCTAGTTGTACCTGGCTGGCAAAGAAAAATGCGGCGAAGCCCCACGCCGTTTTTTTTCTTGTCAGCCAGGTACACCTAGGTAGTTGGGGGTGGATGGCAGCTCCTAGCTGCCTAGTTGTACCTGGCTGGCAAAGAAAAATGTGGCGAAGCCCCACGCCGTTTTTTTTCTTGCCAGCCAGGTAGACCTAGACAGCTGTGGGCTGCCATCCACCCCCTACTACCCAGGTGTACCTGGCTTGCATGAAAAAACGGCATCTGCGTTCACCACATTTTTCTTTGCCAGCCAGGTTTAACTAAGTCAGCTGGGGGTGGATGGCAGCTCCCAGCTGCCTAGTTGTACCTGGCTGGCAAAGAAAAATGTGGCGAAGCCCCATGCCGTTTTTTTTTCTTGTCAGCCAGGTACACCTAGGTAGTTGGGGGTGAATGGCAGCTACCAGCGACCTAGTTGTACCTGGCTAGTAAAGGAAAATACAGCAAAGCCACATGCCATTTTTTTCTTGCCAGCCACATACAACTAGTCAGCTGGGAGCTGCCATCCACCCCCAACTACCTAGGTGTACCTGGCTGGCAAGAAAAAAAACGGCATGGGGCTTCGCCGCATTTTTCTTTGCCAGCCAGGTACAACTAGGCAGCTGGGAGCTGCCATCCACCCCCAGCTGACTTAGTTAAACCTGGCTGGCAAAGAAAAATGTGGTGAAGACAGATGCCGTTTTTTCATGCAAGCCAGGTACACCTAGGTAGTAGGGGGTGGATGGCAGCCCACAGCTGTCTAGGTCTACCTGGCTGGCAAGAAAAAAAACGGCGTGGGGCTTCGCCACATTTTTCTTTGCCAGCCAGGTACAACTAGGCAGCTAGGAGCTGCCATCCACCCCCAACTACCTAGGTGTACCTGGCTGACAAAAAAAACGGCGTGGGGCTTCGCCGCATTTTTCTTTGCCAGCCAGGTACAACTAGGCAGCTGAGGGCTGGAATCCCCAGCGTAGGGAGGCCCAAGCGTTCTGGGCCACCCCCGCTGAGAATTGCAGCTCGCAGCCGCCCCAGAAATTTGCGCATTTATAGAAGCGCAATATTCTGGAGCTGTACCCAGCTCTTCCAGCTGC
>JARQOC010000365.1:57500-88728 GCA_033576535.1 Allobates femoralis
AAGAAAAGAGCTGATAACAGAAAGTAAAAGAGGGGAAAAAAAAAAAAATGGGGAAGAAAAGGAGGGGAGGGAAAGAGAGGAAAAGAACTGATAACAGAAAGTAAAACAGGGAAAAAAAAAAAAAAAATGGGGAAGAAAAGGAGGGGAGGGAAAGAGAGGAAAAGAACTGATAACAGAAAGTAAAACAGGGAAAAAAAAAAAAAAAATGGGGAAGAAAAGGAGGGGAGGGAAAGAGAGGAAAAGTTATCAGTTCTTTTCCTCTCTTTCCCTTCCCTCCTTTTCTTCCCCATTTTTTTAATTTTTTTTTTTTCCCCTCTTTTACTTTCTGTTATCAGTTCTTTTCCTCTCTTTCCCTCCCCTCCTTTTCTTCCCCATTTTTTTTTTTCCACCCTCTTTTACTTTCTGTTATCAGTTCTTTTCCTCTCTTTCCCTCCCCTCCTTTTCTTCCCCATTTTTTTTTTTTTCCCCTCTTTTACTTTCTGTTATCAGCTCTTTTCTTCTTTTTCCTCCCCTCCCCCCTCTTCTTCCCCATAATTTTCCTTTTAACTCTTTTAAAACCTGCAGGTATGTGATTGGTTAGAAATAATTGATGTATATTTGTCACACATGCGAGAGGGGGCTGTTTTTTGCTTTTAAATTGTATATATTCTTTTTGTCTGTATTGCCATTGTACTGACGATTAAGTGGGCTAGACCCACGAAACGCGTCCAGGAGCTCCTTTGGAGCATGTGTGATTTTTAAAATTTTTGAAAATAAAAAGGAATTTTGTGGCACCGGATTCTACACTTTTTTCTTTTCAGTTATCCTTACCCCAAACTTTGGAACGCAGACGCAAATGCGCTGCCAATGCCCCACATGCCACAGTTCTAAATGCACACATTTCACACCTGCTTGCGCTGGAAATGATGCCTTTTAGGCTGGTGGAGATGGAAGCATTCCGCAACCTGATGGCGGCTGTCCCACGTTACTCGGTCCCTAGCCGACACTATTTTTCCCGGTGTGCCGTCCTCGCATTACATAAGCACGTGTCCCAAAACATCATACGTGCCCTTAACAACGCAGTTTCAGGAAAAGTCCACCAAACACGGACACGTGGACAAGTGCTTGCGGGCACGGCCGTACATCTCTCTGACGGCACACTGGGTTAATATTGTGGAAGCCGGGACCCAGTCTGACCTTGGGACGGAACACGTCCTTCCGACACCGAGGATTGCAGGCCTTAACTCTGTCAGGGTTTCACCCAACGTGTACAGCTCTGGCACGTCATGCTCCTCAGCCTCCTCCTCCTCCACTTCACCCTCCACAACAGTCCCAAGCTGGAAGCACTGCAGCACTGCCTCGGCTAAGCGGCAACAGGCTGTGCTGAAGCTAATCTGCATAGGTGACAAACCCCACAACGCTGAAGAGTTGTGGACAGCTCTGAAACAGCAGGCAGATCACTGGCTCACACCGCTGAACCTACAGCCAGGCATGGTCGTGTGTGACAATGGCCGCAACCTTGTGGCGGCTCTGAGGCGAGGCGAGCTGACACATGTTCCATGCGTGGCCCATGTGCTCAACCTCGTGGTTCAGCGGTTTATTAAATCGTACCCGGAGCTGTCTGATCTGCTCATCAAAGTACGCCGCCTGTGTGCCCATTTTAGAAAGTCACCTACTGCTTCTGCCGGCCTTGCCGGCTTTCAGCGTCGTTTGCAGCTTCCGGCTCACAGACTGGTGTGTGATATCCCCACGCATTGGAATTCCACACTGCACATGTTGGTCAGATTTTGTGAGCAGAAGAGGGCAGTTGTTGAGTACCAGCATCAACTAGGCCGTCGGTATACGGTTCAAATTCCACACATAAGACCTCAGGAGTGGACATGGATGTCCGACATATGTACCGTCCTCCAAAACTTTGAGGACTCCACCAAGATGGTGAGCGGCGATAACGCCATCATTAGCTTCACCATCCCGCTTATCTGTCTTCTAAAACGCTCTCTGCTCAAAATCAAAGCCAATGCATTGCAAGTGGAGCAGGATGAGTTGCAGCAAGAAAACGTACTGGGTGATTACACACAGCCCAGCCTCATCTCATCACAACGTGCACTGGAGGACTATGACTAGGAGGAGGAGGAGGAGGAGGAAGAAGAAATTTAGCTACTTTCATTTGGAATTGACGGAAATACCTGCACAACCGTCAGACTGTCGGTTGAGCGGGGATGGCTAGAGGACAGGGGAGAGGAGGAGGAGGAAGAGGAGGAGGATGAGGAGGAGGAGGTCAGCATGGCCAGTCATGCTGTTGGTGAGGACACAGAAGTCTTGACTGTTAACAGTCTAGCGCACATTATGTTACGCTGCCTGTGTTGTGACTCTCGTGTTATGAAGATCTTGACGGACTCTCATTACTGGTTGGTGACACTTTTAGACCCACGCTACAAAGAGAACTTTATTTCTCTTATTCCTGAAGCGGAGAGGTCTACAAAAATGCTGCAGTACCAGAAGGCCATAGTGGCGGAATTATTTAAAAAATTCCCTTCTGAAAATGCTAGCGGCAGAGGTCACGATTCTGTGGACAACCAAGTTGTCCGGCAGAGAGAGGCACAAGTACAATCCAGCAGAGGTAGGGGAACACTCTAAAAGATCTGGGACACTTTTCTCAGCACCCCCAGTACCACAGGCCTTGAGGTGCGGGGTAGTGTCACAAGGAATGCAAAGTTTGCAAAGATGCTGAGGGAGTACCTTGCTGATCGTACTAAAGTGCTCCTAGACTCTTCTGTGCCTTACAATTATTGGGTATCCATGCTGGACACGTGGCAGGAATTGGCTCTCTATGCCTTGGAAGTCCTGGCGTGCCCTGCCTCTAGCGTTTTGTCAGAGCGTGTTTTTAGTGCCGCAGATGGAATCATTACAGATAAACGCACCCGCCTGTCCACTGAAAATGCTGACAGGCTGACTTTAATCAAGATGAACAAGGGTTGGATTGGGCCTGACCACCACACCACCACCAAATGATAGCGGAATTTAAATTTGGTGCCGGTAGATTCCCATGCACCTCCGCACACCCACACATCGGTACAGACTTCATGTGTTTGGCTACTTGCTGAACTGCTCCTCCTTCTCCTCATCCGCCACCATCATATAATCAGTGTGACCGTGGTTCATGATGCCACAAAAGCATAATTTTTTTACATCATATTTATGATGATGATGCACCTAACTGTTGTAAAGTTAGGCATTAGTTTCATGTATACCCCCCAGGGGTAAATGTTTTAGTCCATGCTTCCAGAATGGGCATTACAAGTACAGGAGACCCGCTCCTTTGTAATGGGAACAATTTTTCGAGGCTCTCCTCCATGTTTCATCCAAGGGGCATCGCAATGCCTCCCAATTTTTGATTTCCCTGACTAGGGAAATAGTACAGCAGACTCACTTGCTTCAAATGGGCGCATTAGTTTATAAGGCTCTCATGCACGTCTCTATCCAGGGGCATTGAAGTGCTACCCAATTTTTGGCTTCCCTGACTAGGGAAATAGTACAGCAGACTCACTTGCTTCAAATGGGCACATTAGTTTTTAAGGCTCTCATGCACGTCTCTATCCAGGGGCATTGAAGTGCTACCCAATTTTTGGCTTCCCTGACTAGGGAAATAGTACAGCAGACTCACTTGCTTGAAATGGGCGAATTAGTTTATAAGGCTCAAATGCACGTCTCTATCCAGGAGCATTGAAGTGCTACCCAATTTTTGGCTTCCCTGACTAGGGCAATACTAAAAAAGACACACTGGCTTACAATGGGCACATTTTTTGAAAAAGCCCTCATGCATGCCTCTATGCAGTGGCATCTTGGTGCCTCCAAACCTTTGGCTTCCCTGCCTAGGGCAATAGTAAAAAAAGACACACTGGCTTACAATGGGCACATTTTTTGACAAAGCTCTCATGCACGCCTCTATGCAGGGGCATCTTGGTGCCTCCAAACCTTTGGCTTCCCAGCCTAGGGCAATACTACAGCAGATACACTTGCTTACAATGGCCACATCTCTATACATAATCATCAGTTTAGCGCTTCCGGCCACTGTGTCGCTATGGAGCAAGGGCGCCTGCGCTAAACTGATGATTATGCCTACCCCGGAAGTGCCGCCATATTACTACACCCATGCCACGGGCTGGCGGCGGCTCCCTCCTGCCTCCCGTCACCGCACACCCCCACACGCTACTGCCTCCACCGCTCTCATGCTGCCGCCGGCGCACTCACCCCGGCAATGCGGCATGTCCTGCTCCTCCTCCAGGACGGGGCGCTGGAGATCTATAAGATCCTGCAGATCCAGGCGTCTTCAAGCAGCGAACAGCGCTGCACACACCGGCCGCCGTGCAGTGTCAGAGCCCTGGAGCCGCTCTCCCCGCTCCCCGCCGTCCGCACACTGCGCTCCGGACAAATCTCTTCACTAAATTCCTGGCACGGGAGGGGGCAGCCCATACGGTGTCACACTCACATGGGAACCATCAATCACCAGAGACCCCGCCTACTCCCCGCCCACTCACCACCACACCCCGCCCACCAGACAAGAGGAGACCGAGAGGGAGCGATGGAGAGAGAAGCCGATATCTACAGTGTGTATATACTATATACTGTGTGTGTGTGACAGTGTGTGTATATACTATATACTGTGTGTGACAGTGTGTATATATCCTATATACTGTGTGTGACAGTGTGTATATACTATATACTGTGTGTGACTGTGTGTATATACTATATACTGTGTGTGACTGTGTATGTACTATATTATATACTGTGTATACGCCAAATACTATCTACTGTGTATGACAGTGTGCATATACTATATACTGTGTGACAGTGTGTATATACTACATACTGTGTGTGACAGTCTGTATATACTATATACTGTGTGTGACAGTCTGTATATACTACATACTGTGTGTGACAGTCTGTATATACTACATACTGTGTGTGACAGTCTGTCCCCCCCACTGACCCATACACCCTCCTTACCCCTTTCACCCCCCCCCCCACAAATTACCACAATCACCCACACTGCCCCTGCTCACTCCTCTTACCCCCCTAACTTATCACTCCTTACCCCTCTCCCCCCCCCAACTGCCCACAATCACCCACACTGCCCCTGATTACCCCACACTCACCCACACTGGCCCCGCTCACTCCTCTTACCCCCTGTATATCATCACTCCTTACCTCTCTCACCCCCTCCCAACTGCCCACAATCACCCACACTGCCACTGCTTAACCCCACCACAATCACCCACACTGCCCCTCCTCATGCCCCCACTCACCCCACACTGCCGCTGTTTATCCCTTTCACCTCCCCACACTGCCCCTGCTCACCCCTCTTACCCCCCCACATGCCCTCACTCCCCACACTGCCCCTGCTGACACCCCACAGGGTCAAGTCACACCTAATGGCCCCAATGCCAAACACCCCGCCCCCCATCCTCATCTCACCGGACTCCCGATGCGATAGCATCGGGCCTTTTTCCTAGTTTTTTAAAAAGGCCCTCATGCACGCCTCTATCCAGGGGCATATTGGTGTCTCCAATTTATGGCTTCCCTGCCTAGGGCAATAGTAAAAAAGAACCACTTGCTTCCAATGGCCACTTTTTTAAAAAAGGCCCTCATGCACGCCTCTATCTAGGGGCCTTGAAGTGCCTCCCAATTTTTGGCTTCCCTGCCCTAGGGCAATGCTACAAAACACACACTTCCTTATAATGGGCACATTATTTAAAGAGTCCTTCATTTACGTCTCTTCCCAGGGACATGGGAGTGCCAGACAATTAAAAAAAAAAAAAATCTTTGATATAATCCAAAAAACTAACATACACCATCTCTGTCTCAAAGTGGGTATGAGCCCTCAATATTTTTTCCATGAAAATCCATTTTGGTTTCATTTTGTAACGTTTTCTAGACAGTCCGTAAAAGTGGCGTAATGGTCTGACAACATTGTTGACATCAGTGACCTTGGGGTCTGAAATGCTTCCAGGGATCTTCCCCATGCTGTTCCCATGTCATTTCAGCACTGTTCTGATACTTTTGGGACATTTTTAGGCTTTTTCCATGCTGCCGGGGGTCATGCCAGAAAAATACTCGGGTCTCCCATAGGATAACATTGGGCTCGGTGCTCGGGCCGAGTACACGAGTATCTTGGGATGCTCGGCCCGAGCTTCGAGCACCCAAGCATTTTAGTACTCGCTCATCACTAGTAGCATACAAAACAATATTGTAAAATAGTGATGAGCGAGTGTATTCATTACTATTCGTTATTCGCATGGATAGTACGGTATTTACGTTACTCGTTATACTGCGAGTATTTGTATATTTGCCTCGCTGTATTTGGATGTCCTGCCCTGCTGTTTTGGCTTCGTCTTTGCATCCACTAAACATGCTAGGCTTCTTAACCAATCAATCACAGTAATTCTGCAGACATCTCAGTTGTGGCATTACTGTGATTTCTGTGATTTGCTGGCTGCCAAGCATGATCAATTTCAGCCCTGCCGCCGCCATTTTGCCCGCATTGCGTCCGGAGCTAGAGTTGTAGAAGCATAGGGAGAGATCACTCAACTGCTAGGGAGAGTGTTTAGGCCTCTTCATAACACAAAAGGGCTACCTGTCATGTATATTTTGTCAGTGTAGAGTAGGTAGAGAGAGATACTAGAGCAGGGACAGTTTAAAGGAGTCGCTCACTAGCTTCATAATACTACCAAAACAATATCTCTTTTGAGAGCTAAAGACACAGAACAGAGTCCGACTACAGGGAGGGAGAGATACTCAAGCAGGAACAGTGTAAAGGACACTTTCAGTAGATCCATAATACCACCAAAACAATAGCTCTTTTGAGAGCTAAAGATACAGAACAAATTCAGACTACAGGGAAGGAGAGATAGTCCAGCTGGGGCAGTGTAAACGAGCTGCTTACTAGCTTCATTATACCCTTCAAAAATTGCTCTTTTCAGAGCTGAAGAAACACAAGAAAGTCATTTTTCCCAATTGTTTTTGTGGTAGCAGCCTGTCTTCTGCTGTCCACAAAACTCCACTAAAATGGCGGTTACTGTCCTCCGCAAAGCAGTAGTCCAAATATTTCCTATTGCCTGGTACCAAGCACACACCAGCCTATTTTCAATGCTGTTTTTGTGGTCACAGCCTGCCTTCTGGTGTCTACATTACTATTTTTAAAAAGACGGTTATTGCCCAACGCAAAACAGTAATCCAAATATTTCCTACTGCTTGCAACCAAGCATGCACCAGGCCATTTTCCCTACTATTTTGTCTGTGATAGGTAGGTTGGCTTGTTCCATCCACATCTCAAAATCTGTCAACAAAACACAATATGCCAAAAAAAGCCTGTTAGGGGACATGGATGTGGAAGTGGTTGTGTCATTGGTGCGTGAGAAGACACTGAGTCAGTTTCAGGTCAGAAAAAGCTTGATGCATATTCTATGTTCCTGGAAAAAATTACCTTGTCTGGAACATACATGTGTGGAAGCCAAAAGAGTGAAAGCAGATTCTGTCTTGGAGAGCAGACAAGGCCTCTACGCAGTTGTCATGCAGTAACAAATCTTCCACGACCACACAGTCT
This sequence comes from Allobates femoralis, assembly GCA_033576535.1. Classification (NCBI taxonomy): domain Eukaryota; kingdom Metazoa; phylum Chordata; class Amphibia; order Anura; family Aromobatidae; genus Allobates; species Allobates femoralis. The sequence goes on from JARQOC010000365.1 coordinate 65,083, forward strand.
ACTGTTGTCACGCTGGGAGTGGGGAAGACACCCAGCGTAGGATAACGACGGGGGGGGGAATAAGGGGTCCCTACTGCTAAGGGCACAAGAAGGAGACGGTGACCCCTAGACTTACTAGGGCTGACCCTGTCTGCCCTTACGTCCCTATACAGTCTCCGCAACTGTCGCCGACCACGAACCTCGTCCCTCTCTGATCCTAGCACTACCTTATCTAAGGATCAGATGGAGAGGTGCACTAGACCCCTCCACTATTAACTAAAGACAAACACCAGGGAAGACAGACATTTGGGGAAAGGAAACACTTATCTTTCAGCAGACCACAGCAAGCTCACAACCTCAGCTTCTGCTGGAGCCAGGATAAAGAGTCCACAAGGAAATATCACCTGCACTGAGGAAAGGTAATGAACCTCCTTATAAAGGTGGAAGGAATCTGCTGGGTCCTAGTGACCTACAACATTGGTGGATAAAACCAGACCGAGCACAAGACCTCCACAGCCGTCTCCCTATAATAGAGAGATCTCATCACACCTTCTCTCCATCTACACAGAAGGTGAATGCCCCTGAAAGAGACGGACCATCCTCCACCATTATGGCTGGTGGGCCAAACGCTGGGATCGTCTGCGCGTGGCCTCCACCCTGTCATCCGTGCCACCCGTGACAGTACCCCCCCTTCTACGAGTGGCCCCCGGACACTCAGGACCAGGCTTATCCGGATGGGAACGGTGAAAAGCGCGGACCAGCCTAGCGGCGGACACCTCCGACGCCGGCACCCACATCCGCTCCTCAGGACCGTACCCCCTCCAGTGCACCAAATACTGAAGAGAACGGCGCGACATGCGAGAATCAACCACCCTCGAGATCTCGAATTCCAAATTCCCCGCCACACAGATGGGCTCAGGAGGCAAAGGAGATGGGTCAGACGACGGCACATACGGCTTGAGGAGCGACCTATGAAACACATCGTGAATCTTAAGAGCAGGAGGCAACGCAAGACGAAACGCTACGGGATTGATAACGGCGGTTATCTTATAGGGGCCAATAAACCTGGGCCCCAACTTCCAAGAGGGCACCTTCAACTTCACATTCTTGGTAGACAACCACACGTAGTCATTCACACATAGGTCCGGACCTGGCGCACGCTTTCTGTCAGCCATACGTTTGTACCTGACACCTAAGAGCTTCAAGCTACTCTGTACACCCCGCCAAACCGAGGAGAGGGACGAGGTAAAACGGTCCTCCTCAGGAACTCCGGAAGGACTCGTACCACTAAAAGTACCAAACTGAGGATGAAACCCATATGCACCGAAGAACGGTGACTTGCCAGTGGACTCCTGAAGACGATTATTAAGGGCAAATTCGGCTAAGGGCAAATAACTTGCCCAAGTCTCCTGATGGTCAGAGACAAAACACCTCAGGTAAGTCTCCAAGTTCTGATTCACACGTTCGGTTTGACCATTAGACTGAGGATGAAAAGCAGAAGAAAAGGACAACGTAATCCCCAAACGTGTACAAAAAGCCTTCCAAAACTTGGAGACAAACTGAGTACCGCGATCAGAAACCACATCGGAGGGAACCCCATGAAGCTTCACAATCTCACTTACAAACACCTGTGCCAGAGTCCGAGCATTAGGAAGTGCGGGCAGTGCCACAAAGCGAACCATCTTACTGAATCTATCTACTACTACCAGTACCACCGTCTTGCCCGCAGACGCCGGAAGATCGGTGATAAAATCCATTGACAAATGTGTCCATGGCTTCTCAGGAATAGACAATGGCATGAGAGACCCAGATGGACGGGTATGCGGAACCTTAGCGCGTGCACACACACTACAGGCGGATACGAATTCCGCTACGTCCTTCCTCAACCCCGGCCACCAAAAGCGTCGAGACAAGAGATCGAAGGTGGCCCTGCCGCCCGGATGCCCTGCCAGCACAGAGTCGTGATGCTCTGACAGCACCCTGAGACGCAAAGGGAACGGCACAAAAAGCCTCCCAGAAGGACAGGAGGCAGGGGCGCCCCCCTGAACCTTCAACACCTCCCCCTCTAGATCAGGACAAAGAGCAGAAACAACCACCCCCTCCTGCAAGATGGGAACGGGACACTCATGAGTACTACCACCCGGAAAACTACGTGACAATGCATCCGCCTTCACATTCTGAACCCCCGGACGGTAGGTGACGGTAAAATTAAATCTCGTAAAAAACAAAGACCACCTGGCCTGCCGGGGATTGAGACGCCTGGCGGACTCAAGGTAAGACAGGTTCTTATGGTCGGTAATAACCGTGACAGGATGGACAGCCCCCTCCAGCCAGTGCCGCCATTCCTCAAAAGCCAACTTAATAGCCAATAGCTCCCTATTACCTACATCATAATTCCTCTCGGCCGACGACAACTTCTTGGAGAAGAACGCGCAGGGCACCCATCGTCCAGGCGAAGGGCCTTGCGACAACACAGCCCCCACCCCCACCTCAGACGCATCCACCTCTACAATAAAGGGCTGAGAAAGATCGGGCTGGCAAAGGACAGGCGCGGAAGCAAAACAACGCTTCAGGGAGGAGAAAGCCTGGCGAGCCGAATCAGACCATTCAGAAAAATCCGTCCCCTTCCTAGTCATGTCCGTAAGAGGCGTCACAAGTACCGAATAGTTTTTAATAAATTTACGGTAAAAATTGGTAAACCCCAAAAAACGTTGCAAAGCCCGTAGATTGTCCGGCTGTTCCCAGTCCAGCACCGCCCGGACCTTTTCCGGATCCATCCGGAAACCCATCGGCGACAAGAGGTACCCCAAAAAACGAACCTCCTGAACGGCGAAAACACATTTCTCGAGTTTAGCGTACAGTTTGTTGTCCCGTAAGACCTGCAACACCTGTTTGACATGGGACTGATGCGTCTCCATATCGGGAGAATAGATCAAGATATCGTCCAAGTAAACAACTACAAATCTACCCACCAAATGATGGAAAATATCATTGACGAAATGTTGGAAGACCGCAGGGGCGTTAGTGAGCCCGAACGGCATCACGAGACTTTCAAAATGGCCGTCCGGGGTATTAAACGCAGTTTTCCATTCATCCCCCTCTCTGACCCTAATCAGGTTGTAGGCCCCCCTCAAATCCAACTTGGAGAACCATTTGGCACCCACAACCTGACTAAACAAATCGGGATCAGAGGGAGGGGGTATGGATCACGGACAGTAATCCGATTCAATTCCCGGAAATCCAAACAAGGACGGAGGCCCCCATCCTTCTTTTTCACAAAAAAGAAACCAGCCGCAACCGGCGACGTGGAGGGCCTGATGTGGCCCGTCTCCAGACTCTCGGAAATGAAATCCTTCATTGCTTGTCTTTCAGGACCGGATATAGTAAACATCCTAGCTTTGGGCAGTTTAGCTCCGGGAACGAGGTTGATAGGGCAATCATATGCCCGATGAGGGGGCAAGTCTCGGCACCCCTTCTCTGAGAACACATCCTCATACTCTGATAGGAATGGGGGCAGAGATGCAGCAGATACCACCGACAAGGATGTAGCCAAACAATTCTCAGAACAAAAATCACTCCATTCCACAATGTCCCGGGACTGCCAATCTACTACGGGATTATGTTTAATCAACCATGGCAAGCCCAGGACAATGGGAGCGGGGAGACCGTCTAGAACATAGCAAGATATCGTCTCCTGATGTTGGGGTCCAACCGTCAACTTAATGTCATGTACGATATGCGTGAGACAACCCTGAGCAAGAGGTGCTGAGTCGATGGCATAGATACGGATGGGGCGAGACAATAAACAGCGGTTAAGCCCATGAGTGTGTACAAATCGAGCATCCACCATGCTGACCCCCGCACCACTATCCACAAACACAGAAATGCCTTCCGTTTTGCTCTCTAGCGCCACCTCTGCACTCAGGAGAAAACGGGAAGTACAAACGGAGGATACACACACCTCCCGCTCGACCACCCCACACCCCCCATAGTCACATGAGGTCCAGGCACCCCAGTCCGTTTAGGAGTGTAGGGACAGGCCCCGATAAAATGGTCTCCTTTCCCACAGAAAAAACAGACCCCCTTCCCCCTGCCCCGGGAGGCACCAGAGGAGAGCCTCGAGGCCGCCGCTCCTCCAAGCTGCATAGGTTCCTCCCCCCTCGGGAGAAATGACTCACCCTCCGTGTGACCACCCGGCAACAAGGAACCACCACGAGAAGGGCTCCCAGTTGCTGGAGGTCTACCCCTCCGCTCCTGGAGGCGTCTATCCATACGAATAGCCAACGACATAGCCGCCTCCAGGGACGGAGGGGTCTCATACACTGCCAGGGCATCCTTCAGCCTTTCTGAAAGACCCTGGCAAAAATGACTCCTGAGAGCCGGATCGTTCCACTTCGTGTCCATAGCCCACCTGCGGAACTCAGAACAATATGATTCCGCCGACCGAGTCCCCTGGTGGAGATGGCGCAATTTGGATTCAGCCAAAGAGACACGGTCAGGGTCATCATATATGAGGCCTAGGGCGTCAAAAAATCCATCCACAGACTGGAGACAAGTAGAGTCCTGTGGCAAAGAGAAAGCCCAGGATTGGGGATCCCCCTGCAGCAATGATATAATGATTCCTACACGCTGCTGCTCATCACCAGTGGAATACGGCCTAAGCCTAAAGTATAATTTACAGGCCTCTTTGAACACGGTAAATTTATCTCTGCCTCCTGAAAACCTGTCAGGGAGGGCAACCTTAGGTTCCGGTCTGGCCGGACCCACTGCTTGATTCCCCAAGACACCATTTTGCGGTTGTGGTCCCTGCAGAGCCGACCGAAGGTCCGCGACCTCCAAAGACAAGGTCTGCAGCTGCTGGGCCAAAACCGACACAGGATCCATAAGGAAAGGAAGAAAAATCGGATCCTCCCCTTTCCTTCACTTACAGTTATGGCAGGTGATAATGTCACGCTGGGAGTGGGGAAGACACCCAGCGTAGGATAACGACGGGGGGGGGGAATAAGGGGTCCCTACTGCTAAGGGCACAAGAAGGAGACGGTGACCCCTAGACTTACTAGGGCTGACCCTGTCTGCCCTTACGTCCCTATACAGTCTCCGCAACTGTCGCCGACCACGAACCTCGTCCCTCTCTGATCCTAGCACTACCTTATCTAAGGATCAGATGGAGAGGTGCACTAGACCCCTCCACTATTAACTAAAGACAAACACCAGGGAAGACAGACATTTGGGGAAAGGAAACACTTATCTTTCAGCAGACCACAGCAAGCTCACAACCTCAGCTTCTGCTGGAGCCAGGATAAAGAGTCCACAAGGAAATATCACCTGCACTGAGGAAAGGTAATGAACCTCCTTATAAAGGTGGAAGGAATCTGCTGGGTCCTAGTGACCTACAACATTGGTGGATAAAACCAGACCGAGCACAAGACCTCCACAGCCGTCTCCCTATAATAGAGAGATCTCATCACACCTTCTCTCCATCTACACAGAAGGTGAATGCCCCCTGAAAGAGACGGACCATCCTCCACCATTATGGCTGGTGGGCCAAACGCTGGGATCGTCTGCGCGTGGCCTCCACCCTGTCATCCGTGCCACCCGTGACAACTGTTGATACACAGAAAGATGATCCATCAATCCTGAAGCTGGTTCTCCTTCATGCCATTATCAGTCACAGGAGACATATGACCCTAGCTTGGCCACTCCAGGGATCTGTTTGGTACGTATGCTTTGATTGGCTGTGACCTATCACTGTGCAGTATTTAAGAGGGACGTGAGGAGGTGGCGTTCGTTGATACTCAAGTATTTGAGGACCTACGACCAGAAGAAAGCCACTTGGAGGAACATCATTTACTGTCTCCAGAGGTGGAGGCTGATGATGATGAGACACAGTTGTCATTGACTCACCGTAGCCGGGGGTACACGTAGCGGGCGTTGTTTCTCCTCCTGTCACGGAACCGCGCCTGCGGTGGTGTAGGCCCGGTGGTCCAGATCAATAGGGGAATGGCGGAACAGTGGGGGTGATTTGTCTTCGTGACGCCACCTGCGGGTGTTCTGGTAACTGTACCAGCGCTGTTCAGGTCTCCGGGGGATGTTATACAGCGAGATGGAACGCTCCCCACAGGATGAGCGGGAATCCCCGGAGCCGGGAGCTGCGCAAGATGTTGTGAGGCAGCTGCGGGATACTGCGCGCTGAATCCAGGAATAATGGACAACCACACAAAGTCTCTTTTAGGTACCTTTACTGGTGGGTAGTCAGGTACACTCGGACCGGGATAGTGAAGTTGGCACTTATGGAGTTTCACAGCAAGCAGTGTTAGGCTTCCTTTCTCTACTTCTGGTGCTAAGGTCGGGTGGATGTGGAATCCTTCCGGACCGGGCAGTTTGTTCAATGGAACGGATTTCACCTGGTTGTCAGCACTGAGGGCACTGTAAAAGGGTGATGATAATTCTACCTTCTTCCCTGGGCTCTCGCTGGTAGGTGCGACAGGTGAACAGGGGGCTAGACTCCCTGTGTAGTATGCTGTTTCTCTGTGATGGCTTTGTAGCTTCCACAGCTTCGGTTCCAGTAACCGGATGATTTGGAAAGAGTTGGATTAACTCTGTATTCCTGAGAGGTGATCTCCTTCTTCCTATTATCCCAATTGCAGGGATCTCCACTGGCTAACAGGCTGGATGGGCCTAGTGTGTTCCTCATAGGGTGGAGGTTTCACACAGGCAGGCAGCTCTTGTAGCGTCTACCACACTCTGAAGTTTCTCCCTCCAAGACTCTATTTATAGGGGGAACTGGTTAGAAGTCACCAGTGTAGCTCCCCCTAGAGGCTCGGGGTGAAACCAGGTGTTCTAAGTGTTGTTTGTGTTGTGGTTTTGCTGTGCTGTTACTTACTCCATTGTACCTAAGGATTTCTGTGGTGCCCATCAGGTGCCAGGGTGCCACATTCCCCCTTAGTTAACCTCAGTTCTCCGGCTGAGCAAAAAGGTTATTTTTACAACTTAACACTAAGCATATTATACCATTCAATTTACAAAGTCTTAAAGAAAACACAAAAATCACTGAAAAGTAGTGAAAAATGTGGAAAAAGGTGAAAAGCAGTCCGTACGGCACTAGTCCATCTGCCGCAGGCTGGAAAAAGGTAAAGTTAGTGGTCACACAAGTCCTGTGACAATTGTTCAAAGTTTGTGAAAAGGAAAAAGGTAAAGTCCAGGGATACACGGTAAACTTTATACATTCCCTACGGGTGTCTCTGCTTGGGAGGCCGGTACTAACCTCTCTACACCTTACCAGGCGCTTTCTGTCCCCAACTTAGTATACTTGGGACATAGCCCAGTTCCTCCACCCTTCTGTACACTACTTTTTACAGGTTTTTGAAAACTGGTTAATTATTTACAACACTTACAGGTTACATTTTCCACTACATTTTAAACCCATTCTCCAAGTTTTTGTGGGGGTTGGCCTAATGTACTACGTGTGGATCTGCGTAGTGTGGGTGTTTCCAAAGCTGTTTGTGTAGTGTACGAAGTGGTTGGTACTTCTCTATGTCTGCTTTGTGTAAGACCATAGTAAGTGCGGAGTCTATCAACTGGACTGACCTCTGTAGGTAGTTGATTAGGAATGGCTTCTCTTACTGTGGGACTAGCAGGCTGACCGATTACAGGAATCTCAGGTTCCATGATAACAGGCTGCAATTCTTGCACTTGGACTTGTGGAATTGGATTTGGCTTTGGCTGACCTTCTGTAGGCTGGTAGAAGTGCAAAACTGGTATGAGGAATGCATCACCTATTTGTGGCCAATCAGCTGGCAAGTATCCAATTTCTGTAAGGACTAGATTTTCTTTTGTTTCTTCATCTGTAGTTACAGTAGGGTAACTGGTTGCTTGTGGGATTAACTGTGGCGGACATTTCTTCAAATGATCCCTTGAGACAGTCGCAATAGTATTTCCATTGTCTTTGCTAATAACACAAGTTTTTGAGTTATCATAGTGTGACGGCATAACGGTGTAGGGTGCGGATTGCCAACTGTTATCCAATTTGTTAGTTTTTCTTTTTCTTTTCAGCACTACATCACCTATAGCTAGCGGTTCAGCTGAGGCATGCTTGTTAAAGTCTTTTTCTTGTTTGGTTCTACTGATTTCAAGGTTCCTTTCAACACTCTCTTGTACTTTCCTGTACTTTTCTTGGCGTTGGCTGACCCAGTCTTCATCAGAAGAGTCTTCTGTGGGTTCAACGGTTCCCATCTGCAAATCAATAGGCAGTTTACCTGGTCTTGCTCTCATCAAGTAAGCAGGTGTGTAATTTGTCGAACTGACAGGTATGTGGTTGTAGATGTCCACGAGATCTGGAAGTTTCTCTGGCCATTGATTTCTCTCTTCAACTGGTAAGGTTTTGAGCATGTCAATGACTATGTGGTTCATCTTCTCACATAAACCGTTCGTCTGAGGATGATAAGGTGTTGTGCGGATTTTCTTACACCCATACAGCCCTAAGAATTCTTGGAACAGAGCTGATTCGAAGGCTGGTCCTTGATCAGTTAAGACCTGGTCTGGATACCCATGGGGGCGACAGAAGTAACTCTGGAACGCTTTGGCTGCTACCTCAGCAGTTAAATCTTTAACTGGAACGACTACCAGGAATCTTGAGTAGTGATCGACGATGGTGAGAGCGTAGGTGTACCCGGTTCGACTTGGGGTAAGCTTCACATGGTCGAGAGCAACTATTTCAAGAGGTTTGGTGGTAACGATTGGTTGCAACGGAGCTTTCTGAGTTAGATGGTCTTTTCTTCGAAGGTGACATGGTCCACAGTTTTTACACCATTTGTCAATGGAGCCTCGCATCCCGACCCAGTAGAACCGATCCTTTAGGAGTCTCTCCAGCTTCTTCCATCCAAAGTGAGATAGGACGGCTCCTAAACCTTCATTGCTTGCGTCTGTGTACAGTAAAAACGGTAGATTGTAGTCAGGGTAGGCCAGGATCTCTTCTCCGGTTAAAGCTTCTTTTAACGTTTGGAAGGACTTGTCCTGCTCTGGGCCCCAGTGGAACGGGGGTCCCCTGATCTTGCCGTTTTTGGATTGACCCACTAAGAGATCTTGCATGGGGGCGGCTATCTTGGTATAGCCTTTGATGAATCGTCGGTAGTACCCGACCAGTCCTAAGAATTGACGTACCTCTTTGTGGTTGATTGGTGCTGGCCAGTCCTTGATGACGGTGACCTTATCCGGATCCGGTGCTACGCCTTCGGCGCTGACCACATGTCCTAGGTATTGGACCTTGGGTTTCAGCAGGTGGCACTTGGACGGTTTCAGTTTCATCCCGTACTTGGACAGTGACTCGAACACTTCACTCAGGTGTTGGAGGTGATCTTCATAGGTCTGAGAGTAGACAATGACATCATCAAGGTATAACAAGACAGTCTCAAAGTTTTTGTGGCCCAAACAACACTCCATAAGTCTCTGAAATGTTCCTGGGCATTGCACAAACCGAATGGCATACTGTTGAATTCGCATAAGCCCATAGGAGTAGTGAAGGCTGTCTTCTCACGATCCTCCTCTGCAACGGCAACCTGCCAGTACCCACTAGTAAGATCTAATGTGGAGAAGTAATTGGCAGATTTGAGTGCAGCTAGTGACTCTTCTATGCGGGGTAACTGGTATGCATCCTTGTGTGTGACTTTGTTGATTTGCCTATAGTCTACGCACATCCTCATACTACCATCTTTCTTTTTAACCAGGACTAGTGGTGCGGCCCAGGGACTACAGCTATCCCTAATGACTCCTGCATTCTTCATGTCCTGAAGCATTTCCTTTGCTTTCTGGTAGTGAGTGGGTGGTATAGGCCTGTACCTTTCTTTGATAGGTGCATGGTTGTTTGTGGGGATATGATGTTGTACCCCTTTAATCCTCCCAAAGTCAAGTGGGTGTTTGCTGAACACTTGCTCATACTCCCGAACCACCCGGTATACTCCATTTTTCTGGTGAGAGGGTGTATTGTCAGTTCCTACACTGAGGTCTTGACACCATTTCTCTAACTGATCTTTGGAGTGAGGGGGTTCATCAGTTACTGTTTGGTTAGAGGATTTTACATCAATCACAGCATCATCTTTTACTTGGTACAATTTAGCAACAGTTGCATATCTTGGCAGTCTGACTTCGTCATCACCATAATTTAATATGCGTACGGGGACTCTCCCCTTTCTTACATCGACTAACCCTCTGGCTGTCAAGAGCGTAGGACTACTGTCGGACATTACAGGTTCTACTACAGCTTGGTAGTCCTGCCCTCTGAGGCCTATGGCTGCTCGACACCAGATCATCATTTCACTTCTGGGTGGTACCACAATTGGAATGGGATCTGTGACTCTTACTCTGCCAATCTCACCATTTGACAAGGTTACCTGTTGTTGATACACCAGAGCTCTGATCTGCTTTTGGATAGCCCTCTTTTCTCTGGGTTTACCGGCTTCAGCACTCTGTTGGAGTAAAAACAACACTTCATCGAGACATTTGATCATGACATTGGTACCCAATATGACATATGGGTCCTTGTGGTTAGGTTTATCCTGGACCACTAAGATACCCTGGTTTTTCAACTGCACCCTCCCCACCTTTACTGTAGCTTCCCACTGTCCCTCTATGGTAACCGGAATACCATTAGTGGCTTCAAGGTTCATCTCAGGGTTAGGGGGTTCTAGCTTAACATTGGGCCAGAACTGTTTGTAAAGGGTACTGGGGATGGATGTCACCTGGGATCCAGTGTCTATCAAGGCGGAGATAGCGATGCCATCAATGACGATTGGTAAGTATGGACAGTCTCCCACATACTTGTGTTCCCAGCTGGACGTAGGGCCTGGACAGTCTACTCCTGGGGTTGGCCCTTCTCGCCCAGGTGTCGCTCGTTTAAAGGACGGGATTGTAGATTGCGTCCTCCTAAGTCGTTCTGCTGACTGTTGCGGCGTCTGTCAGGACTGCGACGGTCTGCAGGTTTTCCTCGCGACGGCTGTGTCTTTCTCCTCATCCAGGGAACGTCATCCGGGCTGTCGGCGAGTTGAATCTTGTCCGATGGCCTTGCATCTGTCTTGGGTCTTCTCCCAGCTTGTAGCTTGGCCACGTCCTTCATCAGCTGCTCGACATTAGCACACAGTTGTTCAAACCGGTCAGGTGTTACAGTCTGTGCACTGGATTGAATCGCAGGGATTGGAGATGCTGCTGCCGGCACGGCAGGGGTGTCAGTGTACTGCTGCTGCGGTGAAGCGGGATCGGGTACTTCAGCGAGTCGTTGTCCCCAGACTGTTAAGTCTCTCAAGGTATCAAACTCTGCGCCTGGATTTTGTATAGACCACCAGCTTGCTTGCTTCCTATCCTCAGATAGTTTAAGGCCCACAATAAATTGTCCAATTAACGCTTTGTTCTCATCTCGAGCACTATCAGGATCGACTTGTTTTAACAGTCTGTATGCTTCTTGCAAGCGCAGTGAATAATCAAGGACAGTTTCTTGTGCCCCTTGGTTACAACGATAGAATGACAGTCTTAATCCAGCTTCTGTATGGCACTCAAAGACCCGAGTTAATCTAGCGAATATCTGCTCCACAGATTCCTGAACTTCTATAGGCCAGCTGCGGCTCTGCAGTTCGGCTGCACCGGTTAACTGTCCCATAATAACTGAAGCTCTTTGCTTACCGGTCATCGGGTACATGTCCAGGGCTTGGCATATCTTCCTCTGGAAGTTCTCCAAGGTACTGGGTACACCGCTGTACTTGGGTAACCAGGTCGCACTAGGAACGTAGGGTAGAGACATCGGCATAATCGGAGCGGGTTGTGGTAGCATACCGCCGACTGGTTGCTGTCCATCAAAAGGTATGTTTTGAGGTGCCGCTTGGTCTAGCGGGGGTACCGCGTGATCGGGAGCCGGGTTACTCATGGTCGCTCCCCCTTAGTTAAGCGTAGCCTTTCCCTCGGTTTCAAACGGAAGTGTCGGCCTCGCGGTGAGGAGTGAGGCACCACGGGAGTTTCCGGTTCCTGCTGCGTACGGAAGAAGTCGTCAGAGCGTGGGGGCGGGATCAATCTTCGCGCCCTCTGCACAGTCACGCCCCTTCTTTTCCCGCCTTTTCGCGCAGCAATGGCGGACCAAATGTACAGTTCGATATTTACAGTTAATAAATAGCACACAATACCCGTGATAACGGGCCTGCTCGTATCCTGTTCGTGACGCCAAATTCTGACTCACCGTAGCCGGGGGTACACGTAGCGGGCGTTGTTTCTCCTCCTGTCACGGAACCGCGCCTGCGGTGGTGTAGGCCCGGTGGTCCAGATCAATAGGGGAATGGCGGAACAGTGGGGGTGATTTGTCTTCGTGACGCCACCTGCTGGTGTTCTGGTAACTGTACCAGCGCTGTTCAGGTCTCCGGGGGATGTTATACAGCGAGATGGAACGCTCCCCACAGGATGAGCGGGAATCCCCGGAGCCGGGAGCTGCGCAAGATGTTGTGAGGCAGCTGCGGGATACTGCGCGCTGAATCCAGAAATAATGGACAACCACACAAAGTCTCTTTTAGGTACCTTTACTGGTGGGTAGTCAGGTACACTCGGACCGGGATAGTGAAGTTGGCACTTATGGAGTTTCACAGCAAGCAGTGTTAGGCTTCCTTTCTCTACTTCTGGTGCTAAGGTCGGGTGGATGTGGAATCCTTCCGGACCGGGCAGTTTGTTCAATGGAACGGATTTCACCTGGTTGTCAGCACTGAGGGCACTGTAAAAGGGTGATGATAATTCTACCTTCTTCCCTGGGCTCTCGCTGGTAGGTGCGACAGGTGAACAGGGGGCTAGACTCCCTGTGTAGTATGCTGGTTCTCTGTGATGGCTTTGTATCTTCCACAGCTTCGGTTCCAGTAACCGGATGATTTGGAAAGAGTTGGATTAACTCTGTATTCCTGAGAGGTGATCTCCTTCTTCCTATTATCCCAATTGCAGGGATCTCCACTGGCTAACAGGCTGGATGGGCCTAGTGTGTTCCTCATAGGGTGGAGGTTTCACACAGGCAGGCAGCTCTTGTAGCGTCTACCACACTCTGAAGTTTCTCCCTCCAAGACTCTATTTATAGGGGGAACTGGTTAGAAGTCACCAGTGTAGCTCCCCCTAGAGGCTCGGGGTGAAACCAGGTGTTCTAAGTGTTGTTTGTGTTGTGGTTTTGCTGTGCTGTTACTTACTCCATTGTACCTAAGGATTTCTGTGGTGCCCATCAGGTGCCAGGGTGCCACATCATCATATCAGCCTACAATCTCAACTGGGAAGGAGGACGATATGGAAGACAAGGTGGTTGATGATGAGTTCACTGATCCGACCTGGACTGTTGTCACGCATAGCCATGACAGCAGCACAGTGGAAAATGGATATGTAGCACCAACACAGGCACCAAGGGATTGTGCCCAGAGTGAGAACTGGGTCAACTGTTCCCAAGAACACCCCTGCTGTGGGCCGAGTCAGGGAAAGGGAGTGTTCACCTGCTGCATGGAATATTGTTTCAGAAAGTCCTTCAGAGAAAAACATTGTAGTCTGGAGCATCTGCCATACCAAGTTAAACAGAGACCAGGGCAAAGGCAACCTGAGTACCACCAGTGTGCGAAACCACATGGCAGCCAAACACCCAAGTGGGTGGGCAGAATACTATGTCACCAAATCAACGTCTGTGGGTCAAACCACTGCAATGTTGCCTGGACTATGTCCTTCTGAATCTGCAATTCAGGAAGCAGGTGCTCTTACCTCCTGCCCACAAGCTGCGGTTGTTCATACACAACAAACATCAACCACATCCACTTCCTTGTCCCAGTGAAGTCCCGTGCCTGAGAGCTTGAAAAGAAAGCATAAATACACAGCCACGCACCCAGAGGCACAAATACTAAACTTGCACATTGCCATATTGCTGACTGTGGAAATGTTGGCATTTAGACTTGTGGGAACATGATATTTCCATTATCTTTTGGATGTAGCTGCCCCACGATACAGTGTTCCCAGTGGCCACGATTTTGCCTGGTGTGCCATCCCTCCATTATACAAGCACGTTTTAAACAATCTGAACAGACCCTCCACAAGTTTCACTCAGTGTGTCATGACAGAAATGTATTGTTCTTGTCCACAACAACATGTCCAGTTATGGAATTTGTGAGAGCAGAGACAAAGGAGCAAAGTGGAACATCACACATGTTACCCACTCCAAGAATAGTGGACCCAACTTCTGCAAGGGTTCTGCCTCTTCATATTCCACTTCCTCTCTCCCCTCCTCCTGTTCCTCATCCTCTGCTGAATTACCGTCCTCATCACTGCCAAACTTGGAGGTGTGCAGCAGCGCATCGGCAAAGCGGCAACACGCCCTGCTGAAGCTTATCTGTTTAAGTCAGAAATCACACACTGCAGCCAAGCTGTGGCAAGCTTTAAAACAGAGCGATCAGTGGTTTTCCCCATTACACTTCCAACCAGGTCTGGTTGTCTGCGATAATGGGCGTAACCTGGTTACAGCTTTAAAGGTTGGAAAACTAATACACGTGCCATGCATGGCTCATGTGCTAACCCTACTTGTTCAGAAACTTCTGAAAACTTACCCTGACTTGCTGAACCTCCTTGAGAAGGTGCGGCATATTAGCGCTCTTTTCCGCCATTCCTCTAGCACTTTTGCTGCTCTTACAGTGCTACAAAAGCACTTGAATTTGCCAAGTCACCAACTCATTTGCAATCTGCCCACGTGGTGAAAGTCCACCTATCATATCTTGGCGGGGATTAGTGAGCAGCAGAGGGAAGTAGCTAGATACCAGTTTCAACATGCCCGTCAGATTGAGTCAGCCATCACACATAACCATTGAGTGGGTGTCGATCACTGACATTTGTGAGGTTCTTGAGAACTTTAACTACTGCACCAGCCCTGTGAGCGGTGATTAGGCTATTATCTGGGCAACCATCCCACTGCTGTGTCTCTTGAAACAATCACTGCATAATCTCAAAGAGGAAGCTTTGAGTGGCCAGCATGTTAGTATGGAGACAGATTTCACAAAGGGTGATACTACCCAGGCCAGCCAATATTCTGAGGCAACATTGGGTGATGAGGAGGAAGATAAGGAGGGAGAGGACTTGTTTTTCTGTGCTACCGAGGGGACTCCTAATGCTACAGAGGGGACAACCAACCCAAGTTTTATGTCTGTCCAGCCTGGATGGGCTGGAGAGAAGGAGGGTGGAGGAGGAGAGTCAGCATGAGGAGAGGATGGGTATTGGTCCTGCTATTGGGGACACCGAAGATTTGCCTTTTCACAGCTTGGCCCACATGGTACAGTTCATGTGTAACTGTGTGGCACCCTGGTTGGGGCACCACAGAACTCTTCGTACACAAATGGAATGTACACAGCAAGCAGCACTCACTAAATAAAACACCTTTTACACCCCTTTTCACCCCAGGCCTCTAGGGGGAGCTACCCTGGTTACCTTAAGCTAGTTCCCCCTATAAATACGGGTCCTGGAGGGAGAAACAGTGGAGTGTGCAGTCGCTTTAGAACTGTGAACAGCTTGGAGAGCTGACCTGGTACTGGAGCCACACTAGTCCCATACCAGCACACCCAGGAAAGTGAGAGACCCTTGCAACTGGGGTCATAGGACAGGAGGAAAATACCTCACAGGGACAGAAGAGTTGTTGTAACTCTACCTAACAATCCGGTTATTGGAACCGAGCTGCAGGAACTACAACGCAGACTGCAGAGAAACCAGCACCCCAACCAGGAAGTCTAGCTCCCTGTACACCTGAAGCACCACCAGATGAGAGCCCAGGAAAGAAGGAAGAATTTTCCTACTCCCTGACATAGTGCCCTCAGTGCAGCTAACTCAGGTGGATCACGTCTCCCAGGACGTACAACCCGGTCCGGCAGGATTCCATATCCACCAGACCTCACTAGAACAGCATAAAAGGAAGCCTACACCACTGCTTGCTGTGGAAACTCCAGGAGTGTCAACCTCATCACCCGGTCGAGTGTACCTGTTATCATCAGTAAAGGTACCAAAAGACTTTATGTGTCCGTGCATTATTCCTGGACCCACCCGCAGCGACTACTGAGCTGCCATACTCAATCAAGTGCAGCCTCTGGCCCCGGGGACCCCTGCTCATCCTGTTGGGAGCATCCCATCAAGCTGCCATACATCCCTCGGAGGCCCAAGCAGCACCGGTGCAATCACCGGACTCCCACAGGAGGCGTCACGACAACAAGACTTATCCCCCACTCGTTCATCCCCTTTTGATCTGACCACCGGGCCCCACAGCCTCAGGCGCGGAACCGTGACAAGTGCTGCATCACCTGAGATGTGAGCATCCGGCAATGGTGAGTCAACTGTCTATGGCAAGACCCCCACATTATACAAATTTTATCCAACAACCTATACTGGTTGGCCACTTTCTCGATTCACGGTACAAGGTGAAATTTCCTTCTCTCTTTTTGGGGTCCCCAAACTGTTTTACAACCAAACCCTACAAGAGGGTCATTGTAGATCAGTTGCTGAAAACATCAGCTTAAGATAATGCTGGTGGCAGATGTACCAGCTCTTTTAAACACTAATGGTACCTTTACACGCCGCGACGGCAGGCTGGATACATCCCGCTACAGGCTACAAATGTAGCTTGTAGCGCCAATGTAGCCCGTCGTAGTGGCGTCTGAAGACGGGACGCTACAGCCGGCAACAGATACATCTGTTTCCTAGCTCTGCTCGAAAAGAGAGCTACAAAGCCGATGGTAGCGAGCTGTATCGGCGTGTAAAGAGGCAACAGAAGGGAACTCGGGACAGCCTGCGATGTAGCTGCAATGTAGCTAAGGCGTGACCCTGGCTCCGTGTTACCGCGCCCCATGTGCGATCATTGGTGGAAGCTGCTGCATGACGATTGGTAGTCGCTGCATAGGGAGGCATATTTAAAGGAGCTGACGAGTCACACTACACAATCGCTCGAGCGTGATGTATTACTCAGCCTCCTACGTTGCCTGCCCAATCAGGATGTTATTGCTTTGTCCTATCAGCGTACGGACGGCTCGTAATCCACAATTGTGGCACGCCTATGTGCTGTCCCTTCTGCACCAGGTACGCCCATAGTAGCTAGTTATAGCGGTGTGTAAATGAGCTACAGCTGGCTACTTGAGACACCCGGCAATGTAGCTAGCTATAGATGTAGCGTGGCGTAGCGAACCTTGTGGCGGCGTGTAAAGAGGGTGCGTTGACCGTTTGTAACCGTTTGAGCGTGCTCGTGCACGTGAAGTAGCGGGATGTATCCAGCCTGCCGTCGCGGGGTGTAAAGGTGCCATAAGGGATAATGGGAAGAGACATGAACACCAGGTCCAACAGAGGTGGGGGAAAATGTGCACAAATTGGTCAATTTTCAATAAACCAGCACAACAGCAAGGGCTATCTGTGCCTGTAACAATTCCAAGGAGGGAGAAGTTGGAGAACATAGTCAAGGAGTACTTAAGTGATCATAAATGCGTCCTTTCTGACGCTTCAGTACCCTTTAAGTATTTTGTCTCCAAGCTGAACACTTGACTCGACCGCTCTTTATATGTCTTGGAGGTGCTAGCCTACCCGGCTACTAATGTCATGTCAGAGCATGTTTTCAGTTCCACTGGGTCAATCATAACTAATAAGAGCACACACCTCTCTTCGGAAAATGCAGACAGACTTACTCTGATTATATTCAACAAGGACTGGATATTTCCACTGTTTGTAATCCCTCCAGATGACAGCAAACCCGCAAGCCAACCTAAATTCAACAAAAATGCTGATTCATGCTACTGCTGTTAACGTCAACCCCTTCCCATAAAAACCCGTTTCCTTTTTCGGCAACCATAACTCAGTCCATAGGGCTAATTTTTACAAACCCGATGCACATTGTGCAGTGGACAAACTAGGACAGTATTCCTACTCCGGAAGGTAAACAAACTGTAAGCGGTCTAATTGGAGGCACTCAGGCACAAAGGCAGCAGGCATTGGGATGTTTTTCAACAGACCTTTATACAGACTCCCCTCCTACTCCACAACATGTTTCGATAGATTCTCTATCTTCCTAAGGTGGCCACCTGAGGAAGATAGAGAATCTATCGAAACATGTTGTGGAGTAGGAGGAGAGTCTGAATAAAGGTCTGTTGAAAAACCATCCCAGTGCCTGCTGTCTTTATGCCTGAGCGCCTCCAATTAGACCGCTTACAGTTTGCTTACCTTCTAATATAAATCCATCTCTGAGGGTAAAGCGGCGGGGAGCAGCTAGGCGCAGAGTGCAGCGTAACGTGAGGACCTAGCGTCGCCTGGCAACAGGAGCTTTAACTGAAGGACCTGCGGTGACGTGACTGGATGCTCGGAGCCCTCGGAACACTCGGTTTGTGGAGGAGCTGGAGCCTGTGAAGGTCGCCTTATCAAGTGTATTATCTGGTTGTGCGGAGACAGCACAACCCAAAAAGGTGAGTGGCCACCTATTAGTACGCCACGCGAAATAAAGCCCCCCTGGTAACTGCACTATTGCGCCCCTTCTGTCTCTTTTCTCTAGTATTCCTTCTCCAGCCTAGCTACTATTTGCAATTGGAGGCCCTTGGGATGGAGTCCTCCTGTGTCAACCTTCACTCAGTCCATAGGGCTGTATATGTATATGTATACTGTATATGGGGGAGCTCTGCTGTGTATGGGGCTAGGGTGCTGTATATAGGGCTGGGGTACTGTATATGGGGGGGCTCTGTGGTATATGGGGCTGGGGTACTGTATATGGGGGAGCTCTGCTGTATATATGGCTGGGGTGCTGTATATAGGGCTTGGGGTACTGTATATGGGGAGCTCTGCTGTATATAGAGCTGGCGTACTGTATATGGGGCTGGGGTACTGTATATGGGGGAGTTCTGCTGTATATGGGGCTGGGGTGCTGTATATAGGGCTGGGGTACTGTATATGGGGGGCTCTGCTGTATATGGGGGCTCTGCGGTGTATGGGGCTGGGGTACTGTACATAGGGGAGCTCTGCTGTATATGGGGCTGGGTTGCTGTATATGGGGGAGCTCTGCAGTATATGGGGCTGGGGTACTGTATATGGGGGAGCTCTGCTGTATATGGGACTGGGTTGCTGTATATGGGGCTGGGGTACTGTATATGGGGGGGCTCTGCTGTATATGGGGCTGGGGTACTGTATATGGGGCTGGGGTACTGTATATGGGGGAGCTCTGCTGTATATAGGGC
This sequence comes from Allobates femoralis, assembly GCA_033576535.1. Lineage (NCBI taxonomy): Eukaryota > Metazoa > Chordata > Amphibia > Anura > Aromobatidae > Allobates > Allobates femoralis. The sequence continues at coordinate 84,276 of JARQOC010000365.1, forward strand.
TGGAGTACTGTGTATGGGGCTGGGTTACTGTATATAAGGGAGCTCTGCTGTATATGGCGCTGTGGTACTGTATATGGGGGCTCTGCTGTACATAGGGCTGCGGTATTGTATATGGAGGAGATCTGCTGTATATAGGGCTGGGTTGCTGTATATGGGGCTGGGGTACTGTATATGGGGGCTCTGCTGTATATGGGGCTGGGGTACTGTATATGGGGGAGCTCTGCTGTATATGGGGCTGGGTTGCTGTATATGGGGCTGGGGTACTGTATATGGGCAGCTCTGCTGTATATAGGGCTAAGGTACTGTATATGGGGGGGCTCTGCTGTATATAGGACTGGGGTGTTGTATATGGGGGAGCTCTGCTGTATATGGGGCTGGGGTACTGTATATGGGGGAGCTGTATATGGGGGAGCTCTGCTGTATATGGGGGTGCTGTATATGGGGGAGCTGTATATGGGGGAGCTCTGGATATGGGGGGCTCTGCTGTATGTGGAGGTGCTGTATATGGGGCAGGGGTGCTGTATATGGGGGGCTCGGCTGTATGTTTGGGTGCTGTATATGGGGCAGGGGTGCTGTATATGGGGGGCTCTGCTGTATATTGGGGCTCTGCTATATGTGGGGCTGGGGTGCTGTATATGGGGTTGCTGAGCTGTGTATGGGGGTTCTGTGCCGTACATGGGGGTGCTTTGCCATATATGGGGGTGCTGTGCCGTATATGGGAGTGCTGTATATGGGGGTACTGTGCTGTTTATGGGGGTGCTGTGTTGTATATTGGGCTTCTGTGCTGTATATGGGAGTACTGTGCAGTTTATGGGGGTGCTGTTCTGTTTATGGGGTGGCTGTGCTGTATATTGGGGTGCTTTAAATGGGGCTCCTGTGCTGTATATGGGCAGTGCTATATATGGGGTGCTATGTTGTACATGGGGGTGCTGTATTGTATATGGTTGGCTATGGGGTGCATTATACTATATGGAGGACTATGGGTGATGCATTATAGTATTTGGAGGACTATGCATGGTGCATTATATTTTATGGAGGGCTATGGCGGTGCTTTATAATATTTGTAGGTTTATGGGGTGCATTGTAATATATGGAGGACTATGGGGGTGCATTATAATACATGGAAAATTATGGGGTTCATAGTCTATGGGGGTGCATTATATTATATGGAGGGCTATGGGTGTGCTTGTATTATAATATATGGAGCCAATTATAACATATGGAAGTCATTACAATTTTTGGAGGGCTCTGTGGGAGCAGGATAATACTTGCAGGGCTATGATGGAGCCTTTATACTTTATGAGGCGCTATTTGAGGGCTGTGTTGGGGTCTATTATACAGTGTGAAGAGGTTTACTGACCATTATACTATATGGAGGGCTGTGAAGGGTCACAGTTGGGGATCATACTGTGCCAGAGTAGTTGAGAGGTACTGTATGGTATGTGTGGAGGGTACTGTGGAGGAATTCACTGTGGTGGAATCATAGTGTTTGGGGAACGCTTTTGGTGGCATCATACTTTATGGGGTCAATTCTCCAGCCGGTTGATCGGCACTTGTCCTCCTTCCTGCTTCCACATTGGGGATGATGGGTGTGGCAGATGGATGATGTGGGCTGCAGGGGGACATTGGAGGATGTTGGGTGCAGCAGATGGATGATGGTGGCTGCAGGAGACATTGGGGGATGATGGAGGCTGCAGAAGAATGATGGGGACATTGGGGGATGATGGAAGCTGCAGGCAGATATTGGGGTATGATGGGGCTGCAGATGGATGTTGGGGATATTGGGAGATGATGGAGGCTGCAGAAGGATGATGAAGGCTGCAGGGGGATATTGGGGGATGGTGGGGGCTGCAGATAAATTATTTGGATATTGGGAGATGATGGGGGCTGCAGAAGGATGATGTGGGCTGCAGGGGGACATTGGGTGATGATGGAGGCTGCAGGGGGACATTGGGTGATGATGGAGGCTACTGAAGGATGATGTGGGCTGCAGGGGGACATTGGGTGATGATGGAAGCTGCAGAAGGATGATGGAGGCTGCAGGGGGACATTGGGGGATGATGGAAGCTGCAGAAGGATGATGGAGGCAGCAGGGGGACATTGGGGGATGACGGGGGCTGCAGATGGATGATGGAGGCTGCAGGGGGACATTGGGGGATGACGGGGGCTGCAGATGGATGATGGAGGCTGCAGGGGGACATTGGGTGATGATGGAGGCTGCAGATGGATGATGGAGGCTGCAGGGGGATAATTGGGGGATGATGGGGGCTTGCAGATGGGATGATGGGTTGCAAGGGGATGTTGGGGATGATGGGGGCTGCAGATGGATGACGGATGACAGTTTGGTTATGCTGGTCTGTGATGACAATTACTGTACAGTATGTAATAAATGTTCATTTTTTTTTGTTCATCAATAAATGTGAATTCTTCATGGCGATAAGACGTCCCCTGCAAATAAGACATCGTGCTTCTTTGGGGGCAAAAGACGGTGCCTTATTTTCAGGGAATCAGGGTATTAGCTCCGGACAGCCCTGTGTGCGGCGCTTGTGATTGGCTAAGCGTTTCGGGAGGAGGCGTGGTCTGTTGGGGAAGATGCACCATTTTACCAGCTTACTGCAGTGGCGGCTTGTTGATGCTCAGACTGCAGTCGTTGTATTTGTGGACGGTGCCGCATGGTGACATGTCTGACTACTCAGTGCCAGGCAGTGATCACATTGGAGCTGCCCAGAGTTTTGTAGGTGTGTGCTATAGATAATAGGTGGCAATCAGTGCTGCCTCCTGTGCTATAAGGTTGCAGCCACCATTGTGTGACTGTAGCTTGTGCTAAGCTGCCATTGCCATTAATGATCCTTATTCTGGATGCTTCTATGTGATTCTTGCATGTGATGGTGCTTACATCCTTGTGCTTGTGGAGGGGGCGCCATTTTAAAGTTCGCCTCAGGCAGCAGAGAGGCTAGGTTCACCCCTGCTGATAATGTTGACCACATTCTTGGAATCACAGGTGAAATAATCCTTTATCTGGTACTTTTTTCCAGTGTTTGGGTGACAGAAAGAATCGTCATTTTGAATGTTGTTACACTGAAAGCAGTGTAGCCAGGGAAATGTGCCCTTCTTGGTGGTGTTTTAAGAACCGTTGGTTTGAAATGCACTGGAAAATAAATTAAAAAAAAATCAGTAGTGCCTAGCTTTTTATTGAACCATTGCTCCAGTCTCCAGTCACCACCCCGCTCTGTGCTACATCAGCATGCCTCAGTCATTTTGATTGATTGGTCTAAGTAGGTCCTAAATGGGAGTGCTCCCAAAGTAAGCCCTTCTGTGAGGTAAACGACCCCGCCCCTTGACATCTGCAGCCAGGGCCTACCTGTTTACCACCAGCAGCCTGGCCCCTCAAAGATGTCAGGCCCTGATGGCGGCCCTGTTCATACTGGTGCATGGTGTGTTTGCATATATACTTACAATAGCTAGGTGGACCCTGTGGATGGATGTAGCGAGGAAGGAAGCATGGGTGGATAGATGAATGGACACCTTCAGCAGATTTGTAGAGCTGTAAAATAAAAAAATAATGATTACTTGGAAAATACTTCACACAGGTACATGTTGTGTTTGGACATATACTTACGATAATTAGGTGGACCCTGCGGATGGATGTAGCAAGGAAAGTAGGATGGATGGGTGGATGGATGGATCCCTCCAGAAGATTTTCACAGCTGTAAAATAAAAAAGAATGATTAATAGGGGCAGACTTCAGACAGAGACATGGTGTGTTGTGACATAAACTTAAAACAGTTAGGTGGACCTCGTGGATGTATGTAGAATTGTAGAGCTGTAGGATGAAGTTGAGAATCAACACATTATGAAGATCTCTGCACTTTACAAATATGTCCATCCTATGACGAAGCAGGATCCTGCTTCCACAGACCACCATTTTATTTTAGTCCACATTGTGCTGGATCCCATTGGTGGCGGTTTTTAAACAAGCAAGAAAAATGTTACAAATTTTGTTTTTGTTAAAAAAATGTTCTCAACCGAATCTGGCGGGAATCGGATGAAACTGCATGCAAATTCAGTAACCAGAGTGTGCCGAGGTCACTTTAGTACGGCATTCGCGTCTTGCTCATTCACTAGTCATTCCAAATTAGACTATGAACATATGGTACCGCTATAAGAATAAATCGGGACTGGATCTTTTTTCAGATTATTTTAAGTAGAGTGATGACAAATTTAAAACCCTCAGCAGCAATCCCTTGCTTCCGGGATACAACACATTTTTTTACTTCAAAATTTAATCTAGGGGGAGTATTCAAAATGGGTTTTATTAAAAAGGGTTTTTAGGTGGTCTGCATTTTAATATACGGTAAAAGGGTTGGTTAATTGTAAAATTTGTATGTATCTATGTCAGGGTCCAAAGCCCTTATTCCCCTGCCCTCTTAGACCCGTACCCATTGAAGGTCAT
>JARQOC010000366.1:0-88674 GCA_033576535.1 Allobates femoralis
CAGGTAGGAGAGCAGCAACGCACTGGTCTGCCACAGAGAAAATAAAGCTGCAGGGGTTATTATGACCCAAAATCTATCAGGTGCAAAAAAATAGGAAATAGTACCTCAGCTAAGCCTCTGACTTCAGCTATTAGGACAGCTGAGTGAGTAAGCTAAGCTATGAGGTCGTTCCTGTGTGCACTGTAAGGCTGCACCTCCCTGCCTGCCTGCCTGCCTACAGTCCTCTACACAGTACTCACTCCTCTGTCCTCCTGGTAGCTCTCACAAGAGCTGTTTGGGTTAAATATAAGGAATTTTTAAGTTTCCCTACACTGACTGACACTCCCTATGATCTGCTCCAGCATCTACCTCACCCTGCACTAGGTCAGATCTCTCAGGAATGTGGAGAAAATGGCGGTGGCAAGGCTTATATGCAGCCTCGCCTCTCATACATGACATAGGCATCACGATGGACAGAAGCCAATCATAGTCCTGCCACAACCAACATGGCTGTGGCATTACTGAATATGATTGGCTAACATGCTTGTCCATCTTCACAAGTTTTCTGACCTAACACGCTAGGCTGTCTCGGAAGCTTTGTCGGAACATAACAGATTCTGTATTCACGAGTCCCGAATACAGTATACAGGACTCGGATTCGTAGACTTGCTCAGACTCGCTCAGACTCGCTGCTGACAGTGGGTATCCATGAAGCAGTGCGATTGTTTAAACAATTTGGGGAGATTCAAGCTACATAGCGATGTGATATAGCGAGTCTAGCGAGTGAGAAAAAGTAAACTCTGACAAAACTAGGATTGCCATTGACTTGCATTGGACTCGTTACTTTGCGAGTAATCGCTGGGAAACTCGCAGAGTACCGAGTCCTGCGAGTCCCTTACTACTCGCCGAGTAACGAACCCTAGCGAGTAGACTCGCCCATCCCTAGTCAGGGCCCTCCCAATTTTAAAAGGCAAAAAAACATCACAACACTACGTGTGAACAAATACTAAAAGTGATATATTTTTGTTTCTCTGGTTTATTTAGCCTTGTATGCAAGTGATTATGCAGGAAAAACTGTTTCTGAAGCTTTTTGACCTGTTCAATGTGATTTAGGTAAGGTTTGGTAGTTGTTCTTGTGTATCTGTAATAGTGGCATCATTCTGCGACAAAGTTATTCCCATAAACCATATGTGAGTCAGAAATGCATGCAGGCATATTCTCCAGGCTCTTCCCATTCTGTTTCATCACTTTCCCAGCCATTTCAGCCTTTTCCCCAGGTCCCCATACCCCTTTGTAGTGTCCAGAAGAAAATTACTTGCCGTTCCCATTGACTTACATTGTACTCGCTATTTGGAACGAATATGCGATTATTATGTGGCACCCTGGCACCCTCGTTGAGGCACCACAAGACTCTTGGTACACAAATGGAGTGGATACAGCAAGCAGCACTCACTAAATAAAACACCTTAGAACACCCCTTTTCACCCCAGGCCTCTAGGGGGAGCTCCACTGGTTGCCTTAGGCCAGTTCCCCCTATAAATACGGGTCTTGGAGGGAGAAAGAGCAGAGTGTGTCCAGTCACTTTAGAACTGACAACAGCTAGGAGAGCTGACCTGGTACTGGAGCCACGCTAGGCCCAGACCAGCATACCCTTAAAGTGAGAGACCCTTGCAACTGGGGTCATAGGACAGGAGAAACACACCTCACAGGGACAGAAGAGTAATCCAACTCTCCCTAACAATCCGGTTACTGGAACCGAGCTGCAGGAGCCACAGTACAAGCTGCAGAGACACCAGCACCTCAGCCAGGAAGCCTAGCTCCATGTATACCTGAAGCACCAACCCGATGAGAGCCCAGGGAAGGAGAAGTGAACACGCCTAATCCCTTTTATAGTGCCCTCAGTGCAACAAACTCAGGTGAACCACGTCCCACCAGAACGTGCAACCCGGTCCGGCAGGATTCCATATCCACCAGACCTCGCCAGAACAGTGAATAGAAGGTAGCCTACACCACTGTTTTCCGTGGAAACTCCAGGAGTGTCTACTTCATCGCCCGGTCCGAGTGTACCTGTTGCCACCAGTAAAGGTACCAAAAGACCCCGGGTGTCCGTGCTTTTCTTCCGAACTGTTTTAACCCTTTGCATGCTAAAAACTACTAAGCTGCCATATTCCATCAAGGACAGCTCCTGGCCCCAGGGACTCCCGCTCATCCTGTGCGGAGCGTTCCATCTAGCTGCCTAACATCCCCCGGAGGCCCAAGCAGTGCCGGTGAAATCACCGGATTCCCGCAGGTGGCGTCACGACAAGTAAGAATTAACCCCTATCCGTTCAATTCGTCCCCTTTTGATCTGACCACCAGGCCCCACAGCCTCAGGCACGAAACCGTGACGGGAGAAGCAACGCCCGAGACGTGAAGACCCGGCTACGATGAGTCAATTACAAAGAACTCGTAACGAGTATAGCGATTACGAATATTACAGTACCCGCTCATCACTATGCATCAAAAAAAAAACATATCTACAGTATCGTAAATCAGGATGAGAGTTTGACTAAAATTCTCAAACAGGGATGTGGTTTTGTTGCAAAAAGGGCTAAATCTTTAAGGGTAAGGCTATGTTTACAGTGGACATTTCTGATACGTTTTTGGTGCTGCTTTTTTTTTTGCAAACTGCCACAAAAACAGATCAGACAAATCATCTGCCAGCAAAGTAAATGGGGTTTTCAATTTTCTGTTCAGATGCTCCATTGTTTTACTACTCTGTTGGAGATGTAGAAAGTGGACCCAGAAAATAATGAGCATATCCATTAGTGTGATGTTTTTCTGGTGCACTGTCTGCATCACTAACTTCTGATTACTTACTCTCCCCGCAATCCCACGGTGCGCTCTGGGGGTATCTTCATCCCAGGAGTCAGCAAGACCTGTGTGTGAGTTGTTCAGTCATATGGGCAGGTCCTCAAGCACTGAACAACTCACACACAGGTCCTACCGCCTCCTGGGATGAAGACGTCTCCAGAGGGTAAGAAAGTATGTGTCTGTCTGGGTGTATCTGTATGTCTCTTTCTGACTGTGTCCCCCAAAAACGGAGCTAAAAAGCAGCACAAATGGATGATGCATTTGTGATACTTTTTTTGCAAAAAGAGGATCTGTTTTTGGTGCAGAAACTGAACCCAAAACATGAATATTTTATGATGAATAAAAAATGGAGCACAAACACTCTGTCTGAACATAACCTTATTCTTTAATCAAATTTTTTCGAAAGTGAGAAAAAATGTAAGGAAACCTGGTCGTTGCAAGCAGGCTTCAACAAGTGATGAATAAGTAAATGTTTGGTGTGCCAATATGAATTAAAAGCAAGAACATTTGGAAATAAAGAATCAAAAAAATTTCACATAAGTACTTTGATCAATTGTGACATATGTGGTATACATTACTTTCTGCACACAATGCAATTTAATGTATATTGGCAACATCCACCCCCTACGTATTGTACATTTGCACCCTTTAGTGTATTTCATTGGGTGCTAAATAGTGTTTAACTAATAACTAAATATAGTTTTTTTTTTTAAAGAAAACAGGGTGGGGTCCAGCCATCACTACTCAGTATGGAATGTATAAGACTTTGTGTGTGCTCCTAATTAAATTATAGAGACCAGTACGTATTGTAAAGACAAGAGCTTGTCTCAATGCAAGTCGGGGCTTAATGTTCTTAAGGCACCGTCACACACAGCAATATTGCTAGGCAATTTCATTGGCAATTTGCTGGTTGCAGTGAAATCATGGACACATTGTTCCATTTGTACACAGCAACAAGATAGAACAATGTGTCCATGATTTCACTGCAACCAGCAAATTGCCAGTTAAATTGCCTAGCAATGTTGCCGCGTGTGACGGTACCTTTAATTTGGCCAGACTATTGACCTTTTGTTTGTTATCTCATGCTTTCTAAGTCATGGTTTATTTCCAGATTGTGGGAAGCCTTTATTGTTCTGAAGTTGTGTATTGCTAATGTAATTATCTCCCTCACCACCTTTGACTACTGTACATACACTCAAAAAAGAATTAAGCAGGCGGCTTGAAATCCAACCAATAAGAAAACAGTCTTATTCCACTAATCCTGGAAGACCACAATGTCCTGAGATGAGTGCTTGTGGTATATAAAGGGACTTGTTTCATTCACCAGCATTCATATGCTAGATGACTTCATTCTAGGGGCTGTGGTCCCAGTTGGAAGACCATAACCTCAGTCTAGGAATTTCGATTCCGACTGCCAGGATAACATCATGTTTCATACTCTGCATGACCTCAATCAAGGAGTTGCAGGTCTCATTGGAGGAGCACTAAAACTGGATTATTTTCTGCAGGAGCTCAGCCTAGGATTCAGCTCAAATATCAGAGACTATTTATGGAAGATACCCAGGTTGGGACAATTTGGTCACCTGGCCAAAGACATTGCTGTGCTCGGTCAGCTTCTTAAGCTTGTTGCTATTCTTTTCTCAGTGGGTGCCTGCCAAAAGTGGGGTGCTGCTGGATTGGAGTAAGTGGCCCTGGAAGCCCCCAAAGCATGAACATTCTAATCCTTGGTAAAAAAGCAGAAAGATGAGACTCTGTTGCCTGTTACATTGTGTGTTTTGCTTGGTTATGTGTTATAAGCCTTTGATTGTTGGGGATTGCTGGTAAACCTTACCATTGTTGGTTCTCTAACCCTGCATTGTCTGAGTAGTGTTCCGCCCACTGTTAAGTAGGTTGGGTGTTCAGTTGGGATGAGCCCTGGTCAATGCAGCCTTTCTAAAGGTGACTGGGCCAGCGGATGAGACCACCCACTGACCCCTGTGTCTCCACAATTGGTGGCAGCAGTGGAATACAACACTGTCTGGTGGTTTATCCAGGGTAGCTGCAGGGGACTGGTATTCATAGACACTGTCCAAGGGCTCAACAACCAGGGAAACATATAGGCATACGCAGCAGGCCATAGGTGAGGCATACAGGTTTCGGACACTGCCAGCTCCAACCCCACCAGTTCAGCCATGGGACGAGGACCAGAGTGGAGATATGGCCTCAGCAGTAAATGGATGCTACAGGAACTGTGCCATATATGAAAGATTGAATACAGGAACACTGACACTCGGTCAAATTTGATTCAGAAATTGGTCCGTTGGGATGCTCAGAAGAATGTGAAAGATGATGAAGACCCCGCCGATATTGACCCTCAGGATTGAAACTATGTACCACATCATGGATCCAGTGACAATCAGGAATCAGCCTGGTCCCAAGCAGCCCGAGCCAAGGTAGTGTTGGCTGCATTGGGGCCCAAAGCTTTAAGAGAGGGTTTGTGTTCTAGAATTTGTTTATGGACTACCAGCTGAGCTGCTGCTGACACCAGCTGCTCGAGAAGGATTGTCCCACTACCCAGTAGAAACCCCACTAGTACAAAGATATACAAACAAGACCCATGATTTGCCCAATCCACGGTGCTCTTATACATGTGGGCGCCTTGGACATATGGATAAAGATTTTCTCCAATCCTAAGGAGGTTGGCCGTTTAATTGGAATGAGCCCTGGTCCATGCAGTCTTTCTAAAGGTGGTCGAGCCAGCAGACGAGAGCACCCATTGACCCCCATGTCCCCACGCATATGTATCAGAGTAGCCCCCCCCCCCGAAACAAATTATGTATCAGAAGCAGCTCTTTCTTAGGGTACCGTCACACGTGCCGATCTCCCGGGCGATTCCATAGGCGACGCACGTGCACGCGCACGTATTTGCGTGTTGCCTGAGCTCGCCGTTGCCCATTTACACGGGGTGACAACTTAGGCGACGCTCGGGCGACAAACCGAACAGAGATATCCTGAGCGTCGCCCAAACCCCAGGGACGATCAAGTCGCTGGTCGCCGCTTTCGCGTCACACAAAGCCACCATATTGGCAATGTGGGCGTAAATTTGAGCCGCATCTCGGAGATAGGCGTTAACATAATGTTGTGTGACGCCTTGAAGACGTGTGATTGGTCATTATTCTAATGTCCTTCCTTGTTCGCCGCGCCACAATAGACAACTCTCGTGTGATGTGTCGCAGATTATTGCTATATGCATTTGCGTTGCCAAGAAGGCAAAGCACGACGCTCGTGTGAAGTGTACAGTAAATTGGGGACAGCGCTTTTAATGTGTACTGTGTTGTGCTACAGCGTTGTCTATTTAAAATCACTGTTGCGTTCCTCATCCAAAACACTAATTCAAAAAATCACGTACAAGTAATTGGTGTATCCTCAAAAAATATTTATTTTTAAAAACAGGACCAACATGGTCAATACAATTAACAATAGTACACCCATGAACGTGGTTTTTTCTTTTGTTTTTTTAAACATGGGGATGAAGAATGGAGGATGTCCTTCTTGAGGGGCAGAGGGGGTATGGGCACTTTTATATCGGTCAATGAGGCGCCTTAAATGGTCCAGATGTTGTGCCGCCACAGCATGGGCTGCCTCCAGCTCCTGCAGGGATGGACCACCTACAGAAGAAACAGAACATCATCATCAGCAACATGTTTAGGACAAATAGGAGGTGTGTTTGCATAGAAGTGTATGCACTTACCAGGGGGCTGTGGATCCACCATTTGGGGGGGAGGGGACGGTGATGAACTTATCATCCAATCCACTGGTTGGCTTGGTGGATCTGTCATAAGATGAACATATGTGCATTTGTTAGCCCATAACAAAGGTACCAACAGACAAATTAAGGGGGGGAATACAGAATATATGAGTCATAATCACATTACACACACCTTCCTGGCTGCTCTTTGGGTCCTGAGGGGACACATCTGGCGGCAGTGTGCCTGGTGACCCAGGTTCACTCTCAGCTGGTGGGGGTGGTGTTGGTGGTCCTCCCACAGGGGATGGGGGATGTACCGGCCTGCTTTCACCACCTGTTGAGGGAACAACATACTTTCTCACAATAATAACATGGCCAGATATGTGGGGACTCAATAAACAGTGCTGTTTGAAGTTCATTAGGTCAGGTTGAGTGCGATAGAAAGAATGGCAGGATACTCCAACATTATGTCATATGTGGGTCGGGGAAACATATGACAATACGTGGCTAGGTAAAGTAGACAAATAGGTTACAGGGTACTGTACGGTGTATGTGGCTGGATCAGGTAGATGATCCTGCAGCTGCAGAGTCATGAAGAAGCTGTCACATACATTGGCCCGATATATGTTGGGGTGTACAGTGGCATGTGCTGCCCTTCCTATGTATTTCATTACACAGAAAGGGATGTGTATGTATTGTCAGGCTACTCAGCCCTCATCTGGGCAATCATGGCACGCAGTATGGGGATGCGTCCTGGAGTTTTAAACTTCAGATCAGCTATTTTCTTGCTGATCTGCTTTGTGGACCGTGTAATCCCCAAACGAGTCTCCAGGCGCCTCTGTACCCTCCGAAGGACCTCCTGTTTGTGGAGGCGCAGATGCATGTGGTGCTGGTGGCACCAATAGTCCTTGTGGTCACAAGTGGCCACAAGGACAAGGAGCTCTGGCTCTCCCCAAACTGCTGCTCTCCTGGGTGCAGCCATCTTAGCAATTCTGCAGGGGAAGGAGAAAGCAGCAAGAAGGCGGCGCCAAATGATTGACAACGCTCAGGCGAATGAACGCACGGGAGATGTGTCACATGTTGACGGGGGCCCAGAGGCGCCACATGAGCTACTGTATTTACTGTATGCTTGTGCGTCTTGTCATACAGGACGCCTGCAACTACAGCGCTCATGCAGCTTTTAGTTATTTACCACACAGCCGCAAACACAGAGGCGACATCTATGTACAGTATGTACGTTCCTGGTTGAGACACCTTTGAACATCATCAAATATGGCGCCAAGGAACAAGGCAACCAATCGTAATCGAGCTGACACCAATCCACGCACACCCCCAGAGCTACTAAATAAGCCCAGAAACGCCTACCAGAATGGTATAGGCAATGTGTGCTGTCACCTTTGACATCGCTCATGAGATGTTACACAGGGCGATCAGCACACATCGCCCAAGAATGGTCGCCTGGTTTCACAGCACTGATGTGAAACCAGGCGACCACTCAAACGTGTCGCCGTCACCCATTTACATTAGGCGACGCATTGGCGATGTCGCCGGCGACAGGCCACGCTTTGGCGTCGCCTATGGAATCGCCCGGGAGATCGCCACGTGTGACGGTACCCTAAGTCTTAATGTCCAATGTCTATTACATCATCATTAGGGATGAGCAAGTACTGTAATAATTGGACTCGCTATACTCGCAACGAGTAGGTCCTGGTACTCGGTAGTTGTTGCAAGTATAGCGAGTCCAATGGGAATGGGCCGGGCGAGTACTTTTGCAATGTATCTATATATACACTGCGAAAGTGCACTAAAAGTGAATAAAAGTTGTTAAAAAATAAAAAAAAATCAGATGGCCAGACGTCACAAACCACGTGATTGCTACCAGCCACCTGATTGGCCAGATTGCCAGGTGATTGATGCACGATCAAGATCTGGCAATTGGGCCAATCAGGTGGCTGGTAGCAATCAGGTGGTTTGTGACGTCTGGCCATCTGATTGGCCAGATCGCTACCAGCTATCTAATTGGCTGTCAGACATGCAGGTTCTTGTTGTTGATCGGATGTCTTCTTTGCCGGTCCCGCTGCAGGGTCGGATAGGTGAGTATGATATTTTTTTTATTTTTTAACAACTTTTATTCACTTTTATTGCACTTTCGCAGTGTATATAGATACACTACGACAGTGAAAGGACTACTCGCTACTCCCGAGTAATCACAAGAAACTCGGAGAGTAGCGAGTGGCCCAAATATCGTTACTATTCGGCGAGTACCGAATAGTAACGATTATACTCGCTCATCCCTAATCATCATCTTGTATAGGCATTTCTTTGGCATACACTGTAACATCCTCATTGGCTGAGCTTATCTCTTGGAATAAACATACACACATACTATTGGATGAACATGAGCACCTTCTGCACCCAGCCTCAAAGCCTGTATGCCTCTCAGGTTCCACATTCCAATGTTATCTTAGGTTTTGTTTCTAGCAAAGAAGATAATAGTGTCTGCTATCCTAAAATTCACACTGGACCACCATTTCACAAAAGACAGAAATACAGATATCTGCAAAATGGATTCTACATAGAATAAAATGGATCCTGCTATCATAATTCCCTTCTCTTGTGCCAGTGGGTGGACATTTCAGCTGAAGTGCATGCCCACAGATTTCCCCTTCTCCTCCCCTAATAGAAGAAGCCAACCTTCCTACATCACTTCTTGTGTGCACATCACACCATCAGTTGGACTTGCACACACACACATATTCACAAGCCACAACAATAAAGAAAACTATATGGTTACTAAACTCATATGCTAGTCACAGTTAGGATCCAAAAGTTGGCCACAGTACTCGCAATCTTTCACTATCAAAGGATGCAGTTTAGCAATAGGTCTTGTCTCTGTGGCCTTGTCCATAGTTTTTGAATGAATACCCCAAACACAGGGTACAAGACAGCAACTAAGTACCACCAGTATCACAAGAGGCACGCTATGTTACTAAGAAAGGATCTTCATTTTCCAAACATGCTTTTAACCACGCACTGAGAGCGCCGCTAATATCTGAGTTTTCGGCTAATTCATTGGACAGGGCATCAATTCCTCTCAGGGCCTTACTTATACTACCATCTGGGGCAGTGTTGCTGAGAATAAGGGTAAAACATTATGCCCCATCCATCTTACAGACCCCTCCTATCTCTGCCAAGTTCATGACAAGGGCAGGTCTACTCTGAAAGGCCATGGTCGAGGTGGCACACATCTTTTCAGTTATCTCTCAAAATGCATCCCTACTAAAATTATGGCCACCATGTCCCAACAAGGCTGCGATGTCAGCAAGGACATGGAGGACTCATGTTTTGGGCTGGAATCAATGGGAAACAGCTGGTAGGCCCCTTTAAGGTTCCTGAAGGTGTGAAAATAACTACGGCAACGTATATAGAGTTTCCAGTAACAAAAAAGAGGACACCGGGCACATAACGTAACTGCTAGCCTGGGCTACCACTCCTGTGTTGTCTGCAGCTGTAGACTGGCGGTGCTGACTTTATAAGTAATTCACAACAGTTATGCAGAAAAAAGCAAGCCGCACTCACCAATCGTTGATCCTGTGTCTTTATTTCAAGTTCATTCCTGTACGGACCATGAACACAAGCAAGGGAGGGGGTGCAGGGATGGAGAACGACGGCCTGCCGTTTCGCGGTCGTGTGCCGCTTCGACGGGTTCTCTAAAGCGTCTGTCGTCACATCCGGACTATAATCAGCCGGTCCTGACGTCACTACCACTTTAGTATAAACAAACACTGTGCAATTAAAATTGTTAAGTTTAACAAACAACAAATAATCAAACAATGTGGAGCGTAATACATGCTGACTAAAGTAATTAATGTTATCTATTCCATAGCAGCGTAGTTCTATCTGCTTCTAATCATGGAGCTATTCGCTCCTTTGCTCTAGCGTCCTGTAGCCTTGGTGATGCCGTAATCTACCTACAAAGGGAGCACTCGTACTATCGTCTACCGACTTACCATTAATATAGGCGGCTCCTCATTGCCGGACTTTTTAATACATGTTGCACCTTCAAAGGGAAAGATACGTTACCATACCGCTCTAAGACTACCAAGGGAACCTATTCTTACCAAGGGAACCTATTACTAGTCAGGCAGTATGTTAAATACAGAAAACTGTGACTAATGTAATCGGGCTAATGTATTCGGGAATTATTAGAACATAAACCGGTTTTACATCTACAAAAACACCGATAGATCGTTTTTGTCATTCAACCCTAGCGGGCCACATGCCCTGGTTTCTACTATCCACCTACTTTCTTTTTGGAGCAACCATTTATGGGTGTCCCCACCCCTGTCTGATGGTACAACATGCTCGAGCCCCAAAAAAGTCAGTGCGTCCGCATTGCCCCCATGGCCTCGATAACATGTTGTATAAGTCTAGAACTCCCAATTCCTGTTCTTATGGATCTCTGATGTTCTTTAAAACGTTTATACATCTCTCTAATTGTTTTACCAATATAGAAACGTCTACATGGACAGAAAATGACGTAAACTACCCATGTTGTCTTACATCCTATAAACGAGGTGACCCTATGAGTTTTGTCACCTATTGTCACCGGATTGTCAGTCTCATGATTCTTACATGAACTACAGTTCCTGCACCTAAAATTCCCTTTAGGTCTACTCTTTTCGAGCCAGGTTTTTTTATTACTATTTCTGTTTGTAATCCTATTTTTCACCAGTAGATCTTTAAGGTTATTACACCTTCTGTAGGAAATAATAGGAGGGCCTATCCCTATCGAGTTTAACTCTCTATCCCTTTCGAGAACGTGCCAATGTTTGTTGATGGCACTCGCTATTCTACTGTACATAGGTCCAAATTTGAAAGAAAAAAAGAACCGTTTCTTTAAATTTTCTTCAGTACTACTCTTCCGGTGCCCTTCTTTCAGGGCTCTACTCCTGGTTTCGGTAAGCAATTCATCTGGATAGCCTCTATATTTGAAACTTTTTTCTAGTTCTCTTAATTGCTCGTTACATTTAGAGGGAGTGTTGTTCATTCTTTTAGTTCTTAAAAACTGACTATAGGGAAGCGCCCTTTTGGTATGGTGGGGATGCGCGCTGTCATAATGCAGCAGAGTATTAGATGCCGTGGGCTTTCTATACAAAGATCTTATTAAGACGTCATTCTCTAGAGATAGTTTCACATCCAAAAAATCCAGAACTTTATTACCGTAGACAGAGGTGAATGACATATTATAGTTGTTATCGTTCAGGAAGGCGACAAAGGAACAAAAATCCCCTTCATCCCCTTCCCAAACGACAAATATGTCATCCACATATCTCACGAACAATTTGATAAATTTCAAGTATGGATTGGAATTATTATAGACTATGTGATCTTCAAAGTGAGCCATGAATAAGTTAGCTAGAGTACAGGAAACAGGAGTCCCCATTGCAGTACCGGCAATTTGCTTGTACCAAGTTGCATTAAATGTGAATGCATTGTGACTCAAAATGAATTGCAACGATTCACAGATGAAATCTACCATAGGTTTATCCTGACCCTCTACTTGGAGAATATCATGAATAACTGATACTGCCAGGTCCGTACAGGAATGAACTTGAAATAAAGACACAGGATCAACGATTGGTGAGTGCAACTGTTGTATATAGAGTTTCCAACTGAGAACTTTCTTCCATGGTACAAAAAGCAAAAACGTGCCTTCAGGAGCAAAATCATCCTCATGCATGTCAATGCACCATCTCATGCTACAAAGAATACCTCTGTGCCATTGGCTGCTATGGGCGTAAATGGAGATAAACTCATGGTATGGCCACCATCTTCCCCTGACCTCAACCCTATAGAGAACCTTAGGAGTATAATCAAGCAAAAGATCTATGAGGGTGGGAGGCAGTTCACATCAAAACAGCAGCTCTGGGAGGCTATTCTGACATCATGCAAAGAAATACAAGCAGAAACTCCCAGAAACTCACAAGTTCATTGGATGCAAGAATTGTGAAGGTGATATCAAAGAAGGGTTCCTATGTTAACATGTAACTTGGCCTGTTAGGATGTTTTGGTGTTAAATAGCTTTTTATTTCAGTGAAAGTGACCTCCTAATGCTGCAAATTCAACAAATGAGCATTTTCAGTTCTTTCAAACATATCAAATGTTTAGAAACTCTAATGTACCTAATAATTTTGAACAGTGCATTTAGAGTTTTTTTAATTTTGAAGATCATACTGTTATCATTGGGAGGTTTCTTCAATAAAATTTGATGTGTACTCTAACGGGTGGTGACTTTTATTACACTGACTTTCATTTGCACCGACCATTTAGGAAAATCAGAGAAAAAGAACATTTGCATCATAATTTGGAACACCGTGTATAGTAGATATAATGTATCCAGTCCACATTTTCATCTACTATATAATTGTCTAATGGCCCCTTTACACGCGGCTACATTTCTAGGGTGTCAACAGGTAACTTACTGGCTGCAGTGAAATCATGGAGACATGGTTCTATCTTGTTGCTGTGTACAAATGGAATAAACTCTCCATGATTTCACTAAAGGGGCCAAAAGGCGTCTGTCTGAAGCTGAAATCGCGTGCCAGACAGAGGCCGCTCGTTGGTGGCTGCCGGAGGCTATGACTATGCAAATAGGCGCGCAAATTCAAAACCTGGCGACAGCGACAGACAGTGCTTTTTCTGCGACGGTATGGTGTACCAAAACATGTGAGCTGGGGGAGGCTGGTGGGGGCTGCAGGAGGGAACGGGAGATCTCCTGCTCCCGCTCATATAATATGCATAGCCGCTTTCCATCACCATGGTGCTGAAACCGCACCATGGTGATGGGCTGGGGGAGCGGCGCATATTATATTGTCCTGCACCCCCCTGTGATGGCACATGCCCCCCCATGTTAGACATGGCCCCCATGCTGCTGCCAAAGTAATACTTACCTCCTGGCTCCTCCTCCAGCGCTGATCTCCCGGTGTCTCTCCGGTTTCCCGGCTGCTGCTGTGATCGCACGCAGAGATGATGTCACTCTTTGCTGTGCCGATCACAAGACTGCACAGGACCAGGAAGTGGAGGAGCTCTGCAGCATTATCTCTCCCCTATCACAGCAGCACGAGGGAGACCGGGAGATCAGCACTGGAGGAGGGAAGAATAGAGCAGCATGGGGGCCATATCTAACACAGGGGGCATGTGTCACACATAGGGGAAGCGTGCCCTGCATAGGGGTCATGTGCCCTGCATACGGGACGTGTGCCACCCATAGGGGACGTATGCCATGCATAGGGGATGTGTGCCATGCATAATGGATGTGTGCCATGCATAGGGGACATGTGCCATGCATAGGGGACATGTACCATGCATAATGGACATGTGCCATGAATAGGGGACGTGTGCCCTGCATAGGGGACGTGTGCCAAACATAGGGGACGTGTGCCAAGCATAGCGGACATCTGTCACGTATAGGGGACGTGTGCCATGCATAGGGGACGTGTGCCATGCATAATGGATGTGTGCCATGCATAGAGGACGTGTGCCAACCAAGCATAGGGGACGTGTGCCACACATAGGGTACCTTTACACGCGGCTACATTTCTAGGGTGGCTACAGGTAACTTACTGGTTGCAGTGAAATCATGGAGAGATTATTCCATTTGTACACAGCAACAAGATAGAACCTTGTCTCCATGATTTCACTGCAACCAGTAAGTTACCTGTAGCCACCCTAGAAATGTAGCCGCGTGTAAAGGTACCCATAGGGGATGTGTGCCATGCATAGGGGACGTGTGCCATGCATAATGGATGTGTGCCATGCATAGAGGACGTGTGCCAACCAAGCATAGGGGACGTGTGACACGCATAGGGGACGTGTGCCATGCATAGGGGACGTGTGCCATGCATAGGGGACGTGTGCCATGCATAGGGTATGTGTGCCATGCACAGTGGACGTGTGCCATGCATAGGGGACGTGTGCGATGCATAATGGATGTGTGCCACGCATAGGGGACGTGTGCCATTGTGGCGCCCCACTACGTAGATGCCACAAAAGGGGTACTGCACCCAGAAAAGCGGTGTAGTACTCCACTGCAATTGGGACAATGGTCACTAGATGGAGCCCTAGAGCTGACACCCACACACTAGAACAGTAGGTGGGAGGGAACCCTGGGAGGATATATAGTGGCTTCTAAAGGGAACCAGAGAGCTCAGTCAGTCAGTGAAGGGAGTGGAGACGAGACAAGCAGGCAGCCAGCCTGAGAGGAAGGAAGTATGGTCTCCTCAGCTGAAGGGCCCTGAACAAGGAAAAGATCCCAAAACCAGAGGGAAGGAACAGTAGCTCAGGTGAAGAGTTAGTTCAGGAAGGAACACGGGTACCGGAGCCCGTAACTGTGAGATCCTCCAAGGCTCACAGAGAATCCGACGTACGGGGATATTACAGATACAGCCCCAGTCTCCTGAGTGAGTCAAGTAAAGGGAGCCAGGTGCAGTGGCCACTGCAGCAACAAAGAGAAGGTCCCAGAGACTACACAGGAGGGAAGGAGCCAGCAGCTAGAAGCAGCAGGAGGTCAGATCATCTTTAAGAGATTAGACTTCATTGCCACTGGGAGGCAAAAGGACAGAAAGGAAAAGAAAGGAAAAGAAAGGAACATAAAGGAGGGTTCCATCTAAGGCCAGAAATCCTAACTGCAGCCCGGAGCATTTGCCAGCATAACATCTAATAGACTGTTGAACTGTGGAATTGTAAAGCTGAAATAACTGTTCAAGTAAAGTTACCCGGTGAAGTGAAGCTTTGACTCTGCTGCATCCTTTCTATATAAACTGCTTTATTATAGCATCACTGCCCCGGTGGTCCAGTCCCGCCTGCGGGGACTATTCCATCCAAGCCGCAATACCACTGACCAACGGCAGACTGAGGCGGGGCTGGTGAACCTCACCAGACTCAGCAGGTGGCGTCTCGAAGACAACAACCTTGTAAATATATCTCCCCAACCTTTTCAGTTGACCCCCAGGGCCACGGCTTCGGGATGGCCACCCGGGACTTCCCAGACTGAGAGAGCTTAAGAGCCGAGTACCCAACAGCCCTGGGTGCGCGTCACCATGCATAGGGGACGTCTGCCACGCATAGGGGACACGTGCCATGCATAGGGGATGTGTGCCATGCATAATGGACGTGTGCCATGCATAGGGGACATGTGCCATGCATCGGGGACGTGTGCCATGCGTAATGGACATGTGCCATACAAGGGGACTTGTGCCATGCATAGGGGATGTGTGCCAAGCATATGGGACTGGTGCCACGCATAGGGGATGTGTGCCACGCATAGGGGACGTGTGCCATGCACAATGGACGTGTGACATGCATAGGGGATGTGTGCCATGCATAGTGGACGTGTGCCATGCATAGGGGACATGTGCCATGCATAATGGACATGTGCCATGCATAATGGACGTGTGCCATGCATAGGGGACATGTGCCAGGCATAGGGGATGTGTGTCATGCATAGGGGACACGTGCCATGCATAGGCAGGGCTGCACTGTCCAATGGTCAATATGAGCCTTTATACTCAGGCGGTAAGGAGGCAGGGGGAGCCGCAGAGCAAAAGGGGGCGGCACCTGCACAATGCAGCCGGCTCCCTGTGTGACGTGCGCGGCTGCATAAGGTAAAATCACCAGCGGCGGCTACCGACAGCACCCCTCCTCCCCTCTCCTCACCCGTGGCTGCCAACACCAACCCCACCTCACCCCCCACGGCGGCCGACAGCAATCCCCCCCACTCCTCACCTGCGGCCGCCGACAGCAACCCCACCCCTCCCGTCCTCACCTAGGCTCAGGTGGCAGAGAGCCTTTCTGCACCCCTGTGCATAGGGGAAATTAATCTGAAATGCATACTGGCAAATATGTTTTTTACAAAAAAAGCACTGGCGACGCATCAGTGACGCGGGATTGCCGTGACAGAGACGACAGCGCTACACTCACATAGCGGGCGGGAAAGCCGACTTCACGGTCGGCTTTCCCGTCCTGTTATTTGAAATGAACAGTGATGTGAAAACGACGCACCAGCGATCCCGGCCAGGTCGTAACATTATCGGTATCGCTGGTGCGCCGTTATGTGTGACGGGAGCTCTATACTTACAGGACCTCTGATGATGTCACAATCATGGCCGGAGCAAGATCACATGGCTGTGACATCACCAGAGGTCCTTAAGCTAAACGCACACAGCACCAGGAGCCAGGTACTGCAGACCACTTACACCCACACACCCTACACTCACTCTGCACTCACCCTCACCCACCACTCACACTTACCCTGCACTCACGTCACACTCTGCCCTGCACTCACGTCACACTCTGTCCTGCACTCACGTCACACTCTGCCCTGCACTCACGTCACACTCTGCCCTGCACTAACGTCACACTATGCCCTGCACTCATGTCACACTCTGTCCTGCACTTACGTCACACTTAGCCCTGCACTCACGTCACACTCACCTCACACTCACGTCACACTGGCTAAGTGTGAGGTGCACGTGCACCTCACACTTAGCCCTACACTCACCTTGCACTCACCTCACACTCAAGTTACACTGTCTCTAACGCAAAACCCGTGTCGCTGATTGTTTGCAGCTGGCTGGGCGCGACCAATCAGCAATGTGAGGTTTCCGTTACAGCGAAACAGGCACAGTCCGCCTGGTCTCCCGGCCCTCCTCTGCTCGTTCTCCTGCCCGCTGCTCACCCGCTCCACGCTCCCTCTCGGCCGCCGCTCCATGCTCCATCTGTCCGCCGCTCACCCCGCCATTCTTCTTCTTCTATTCGTGGCATAGACTCCAGAAATTCAAGGGCCGCAGGGGGTGAGGGTGGAGCTACCAAATGGGTGTCATAATGGCCGTGAACAAGGGAACACCCACCACATCAGGGCTATGTGTTTGGACACACCTACTATGATGCCCCCTGTTAACTCCGCCTCCTGAGGCCTTGGAATTGTTGACGTCTATGCTGGAGGAAGAAGAAGAAGACATGCTAGGGTGAGAGGCGGCTGTACAGAGGTCTGGAGCGGGTGAGAACTGAGGGGGCCACCGCTGCACACTCGCACAACCGCACTGCCATACACCCGCACTGCCGCACACCCACATATTCTAGAATACCCGATGCGTTAGAATCGGGCCACTATCTAGTTCAATATAATGACTGAGAATCATGATTCAACTCCCACTACTGTCTGGTCTCTGGCTTTGAAATTGTCTGTTACTCCTCCTGGTACACTCCAATAGAGTCAATATACACATGAAGATTGAAAAAAGTAGGGATGCAGGTGTCACACGTGTCAGATTTTTCATTGTATATGCGTTTATCTGCATTTGGAGCCACAATCAGGGATGGCATCAGGAACATTACTATAGCACATTTACCCTTCCACCCCACTTTCAATATTGGATTAATGCCACCATTTCCACACATTCACTATCAGCCCTAGATAGTGTCTGATTCAGGAAGGCCTGGCCTCATACCAAATGAGTAAAGATGTTGCGATTGGAGTATGGGGAACCTAAGTTCTTTAGGTCAATGGTACCAGTTAAAAACTCTGGAAACAGCTATAATTCCTGGGACAGGGGATGACTCCATTGGTTTTTTACATGTTTAGGATCTATGGGTGAATACAACTGCCAGAGCAGATTACACTCTGAAGTATTTTATACTTCTGTATCAGAAAATAGTCGATTAGACAAGAGAAAGCAATAAGGTTTGTTTGTTTTTTTATAGAGAAGAGCACTGTACCCAGATGGGATCTAGCTAGAGTGCAGACTATACATTCACTCTTATTTAGGGTGAGTGCAGAATAGTTGACTCATTCTAACCAATAGTTGGTCTCTGAATATCCCACTTCTACAGATAGTTTATTATACATAGGTTACGGACACTAGAAATTGGTGTTTGGTAGTGCGGGATCTCAGTTTTATCTAAAATCGGTTGTAGAAAAATAGAGGGGTGTCATTTACAAAATGGGGTTACTTGTGGTGGAATTTGGCTCTTTTTCTGGCACTTAGGAGCTCTGTATATGAAGTCTGCAAACTGTTAAAAAAAATCTGTGCTCCAAGTGTCAGATACTGTTCTTTACCTTCCATGCCCTGCAATGTGGCTAAGAAGTACTGAACTGCCACATGTGGCATATTGCTACGTTCATCAGAATTTGTTTGACAAATTTTGGTGCAATTTGTACCCATTTCGAATGTAACATATTGAGCTAAAAATGTGGTAAAATGTAATTATCTTTTCTTCTCCATCCATTGGTATAAAGTTTTGTGACACACCTAGTGTGTCAATATGATCACTGTACTCCTGGATAAATTCATTGAAGGGTGTTGTTTGCAAAGTGGGGTCACCTATGGGAAATTCTGCTGTTCTGGCACCTCTATCAATGAGACATGGCACCTGCAAACCATAACAGCAAAATCTGCACTATAATATGGTATACTTACCTTCTGAGTATTATACTGAGCTTGTAAAGTAATTCACAATTTCATGTAGGTTACAGGCACATTCATGGAAATTACACAAAAAATTATATGGCCCATATTCTCCTGTTACAATTGTCAAACTAAAAATATTGGAGCCAAAGCAGCTGTTTTGTGGGAAAAAAACTAGTTTTTTTTTATTTTTATGGCTTAACATTATAAAATTCTGTGAAGCCCCTGCAAGATGAAGGTGCCTACTTCACCCCTAAATTAAATGAGGGATGTAGTTTTAAATAGGGTGTAATTTGTAGGTGGTTTACAATGTTCAGGCACATCAGAGGCTCTGCAGACATGACATGGCGTCTGCAATTTATTTCAGCTAATTTTACACTCCAAAAGTCTAAAATGTCCTTTAAGGCCCCGTTACACTTAGCGATGCTCCAGCGATCCCAACAATGATACAACCTGGTAAGGTCGCTGGTGAGATGTCGGTCAGATCTCACCAGCAATGCAGCAATGATACGGCGGTCGTGGGGACCCTGTCACTTAGACCTGTAGTATTGAGATCATTGGTTGTTGTCCCCGTCAAATACACCGATGCATGCTGCCCAGCAGGAGCCTGACAATCAAAATATGGTCCAGGACATTCCAACATGATCGGCAATCTTACAGCAGGGGCCTGGTCGCTGCTACTTGTCACACATAGCGAGATCACTGGCGAGGTCCCTGTTGCATCACAAAACCTGTGACGTATCAGCGATCTCGCTAGCAATCTTGCATAGTGTGAAGTACCCCTAAGGCTAGGGTCAAAACTTCTGTTTTGACCCTAGCCTAACAGATTGCGCATAAAACTTAGAACTTGTCCCTGCAGCGCATAGCTATGCGCTGCCAGAGAACACTGCCACTAGTTACCTGATGCTTACCTTGACAACCAGGCACACACAAAGCTGCTGGGAGTGTGCTTTAACTGAGCGCACAGGAAACACTGCAGACAATGTTTCCTGTGCACTCCCAGCAGCTTTGTGTATGCCTGATTGTCAAGGTAAGCATCGGTTAACTAGGGGCAGCGTTCTCTGGCGTTAACGCTATGCGCTGCAGGGAAAAGTTCTAAGTTTTATACGCAATTGTGGCACCCTGCTCACACAGGTAACCACAGACTCACCTAGAGCATGGATGGATTTCCACAGCGGGTACAAGATGCAAACAACACCTTTCACTCCAACATAGTAGGGGGAGCTCCACTTGCTGCCCTTAGGCAAGATCCCCTGTAAATACTGGTGCTGGGGGCGGAGTTAGTTAGAGTGTGCAGACACTCAAAGAGCTGTGATGACGTCCTGGTGGTCGGAGATGCACTAGTCCCTAGCCAGTGACACAGAACAGCCTCCAACCTAGTCTTTGCAGGGCCCAAGAGTGGGGTCGAAGGCAAGGAGAAAAAGTATCAGAGAAAGAACAGTTTGGGGACCGAGGAACCATCTTGGTTTACCCCAGAAGGCATCCCGGACATCGGAGTCCGCGTCTGCAGGAGAGCACCTAGCCCAGCAGAGAATACAAGTTTACTGTGGAGACTTCAGTCTCCCAGGCATCTGTGCAGTCACCAACAAGGGAGCCAGGCACCACAAAAAGAGAGATAGCGGCAGGCCAATGCGGGTTATCCCAATTCAGCACAGGTGATAGGAGAGCAGAAGAGGCCTGCCAAGTTTCACACAGGGCAGGGGCTTCACCCAAGGGAAGAGAGACAAGGAGGCCTTATACCTACTCGCTGTGAAGATCCAGAAGTGCTTCTTGGCCATCCAACAGTTTACTGGACTTTAACCTGCCTTACCATCAGTAAAAGATAAATAGATAATCTACGGTGTGTGTGTCAGTTCTTCAAACCCTGTCCCTGTCCTTCATAGAGACTATCCCTGCCATCTACCCATCAGGCCTAGTCCCTGCTTCTCCTCCTCCTTACACCACAGCCCCAGAGATCCAGCTCCACCTGTGCTGCCTGTACATCATCCCTGGAGGCCCAAAGCAGTGCTGGTGCAATCACCAGAAACCACAGGTGGAGTCACAAGACAAACTTTTTATTATCATTCCTAACCCCTTTTTAAAAGCATAGTCCCCAGGGCATGGGTGTGGGTAGGCCACCAGTGACATCCCAACCGAAGCAAAGACCCAGTTATGTGCTGATGGGCAAAGTGTAGGTGCAGATTTTTGGAGATCAAATTCTGCACCTTCTGACATAATACACCCCAAAATAGGTATCATGCCAACAATGCGTTTGTTGGCACGGGAAGGTGCAGAATTTTGTCCTGCGTGTGTGAGTCCCACTCTGCCGGTAAAACCCGACAGCACTTCAAACAGTGATTGCAATAAAGTAGTGGTTTAAAAACGACCATGCAGCCACTCACCAGGTGCCTACATATTATATTCACTAGCTGTGAGCCCGATTCTAAAGAATCGGGAGTCTAGAATCCGTATTTCCTTTATTTAAAAATAGTTTTAACTAATAATGCAATAATTCCATGATATCTTTCCATCAACTACATATAATTGTATGGTTGATATCATTTTTGGAAAATTGAACTATTATGATGTAAGGGTCTTGGAACACAAAGTAACAATACTTGTTAATGTGTCAATAGCTTGATTTGACAAATCAATATTGATATTCTGCGTATTAGCCAGTTTGTGTCAACCCACCAATCGCATCAAGATGCCCTTACGTCTGGTGGGTCCTAATCTAACTAATTCCGAATTATGAATATTTTGATTTATTTAACAGCAGCATTTTTCATCTATTTAAAAAGGATGTGGATGTAAAAAATAAAATTTCCGCACCTGACACCTAAGGAGTTACCGTCAACAGACTTGCAGCAATTTCCATAGCACAACTAAGGAATTTGCAGTAAACTTGCGGGAAATGGAGCAAACATGGCTACGGCAGATGCAGGAAATACAGCCACTAACAAACCACAGGTCACTGCAGTTATTGTGGCTGAAACAGCCGCAAACACGTTGTCTGCATCCACTGCAAGTAAACTACAAATTCCATACACATTGCATGAAAATTACGGCAAGTGTGCAGTAGGTGAGCCCTAAGGCAGCAAATGTAGAAATGTTAAATTTTAAAAACAAAACATCCACAAATAGCTAAAAAATGCTGGAGTCAAAGGTAAATCTCAATTTAGATATGTCCTTCTCTATCTATATATAGTGAACACACCTTGAGATGGAGATGTGTGTGAACAGCCATCCCACCCGTCTCTTAGCTGTTCACAAAAACCTCTCCCTGTAAAACAAATATATCAAAATTCTCAGCACTTATAGTGCTGGAACATAATATGATGGTTTCTATCACCAAATTGTAAAATTTGGATGATACACATCTATGAGCTCAAACTAAATGTGTGTTCATCTGTATATATATATATATATATATATATATATATATATATATATATGATAAATATCTATATCTATATATATATGATAAATTCTGTACAAAAGGGATTTAACCTCCCCAAAAATATCTATATATATATAACATGGCTATATAATAACCATGTAATTAATATCTTTAAAAATATGACTAAACTAATTTTTTTGTAGATTTTGTTTTTTTTGTAAAAAAAAGTATCAGAACAGTATGAGAAAAAAAGAAAAATCTTAACGTAAAACATTTTTGTACACGATATTGTGTGTAAAGACCTTAGGAGAATCAGGCAGTAATTGTCCTTGGAGTGATGAATTGAGGACTTTGACCTTGACATTACAGCGTTGCTTGACTCTTGAAAAGGCCACATAGAGTTGACCATGGGCAAAAGGTGGTTCCGGGAGATATATCCCAACTCGATTGAGAGTTTGCCCTTGGGATTTATTGATTGTCATTGCAAACGCTGCCTTGATGGGAAATTGTCGTCTTCTTAATCTGAATGGTAATGCAGTCTCTGATGGACATAAATCAATACGTGGAATGAATACCACCTGTCCTGCTGCTAAGCCGGTAATGACTCTAGCCTGGATCATGTTTGGAAACAATGCAGTTACAATGAGCCGAGTACCATTGCACAGACCTTTCCTGGTATTCAGGTTGCGTAACAGCATGACAATGGTGCCAACTTTAATTTTGAGATGATGTAGAGGCATTCTAGTAGGTGTAAGTGAATGCAAAAATTCAGGTGGGTATTGTTCTGAATCATCACAGTCCTCCGCATCAATAGAATCTTCACTCATATAGTCTGTGTAGTCACCAATCAAGCAATCCATGACTTTGGAATTAACAAAATCGACGTCATCATTCTTTGGACATAGGATAGCATGAGAAGCAGCGATATTGATACTCTCGTTGTTACTGACATCAATGTTAATGTTGTCTCCAAAGATCTCATGTATTAAAGACCCAGTGCACAGCATATCTGGAGGAATCTCGATGACATCATCTCCAAGATTATATTCATTGGACAGCTCACCATTACCAAGTTTAAGCAACCAAGTGCTGTATTCCGGATCAATAGAGCGCATGTTGTTAATAAGCGGGAGTGGATTGAAAATTGGCCAATGTGTAGAATATTTTAAACAGCTCTCCACAATATCTGTTCTTGTGCCATGAGGAATGACAGGAAGACATTGCCGAAAGTCTCCTCCAAGTACAATTACTTTGGCTCCAAAAGGTGTCTTTTCTTTGTTGGTAACTTTTTTGGTCATAACATCTCGTAAGAGTCTTTCAATGACATGCAATGCATACTTTGAGACCATTGTGCACTCATCTATAATAAAGAGTTCAGTGTTCTGCAAATCATAAGCTGCATCCGTGTCATTTTTTATCCTGGAAACCGATGTTTCATTCACAGGTATTGGTATTCCATAAAGAGAATGAATTATTCTTCCTCCTTCAAGCATATTGGCGGCAATTCCTGTAGTGGCAGCAGGTGACACCATTTTTCCTTCTCCCCTTAGTTGATGTAGAAGTAGATGGTAAAGGTAAGTTTTTCCACTGCCACCAGGACCGTCAATGAAGAAGCACTTTGGTGTTGCAGTAGTGTCTTCTAATGCTTGAATAATAGCCTCATTAGCCAAAAGTTGTTGAGGATTGAGAGTTGCTTTCATCTCAGCAGCTATTCTTAACTCATCGTCTTGATCAAATTGTTGTGGAAGTTGTTGTTTCCTGACAGGGCGTGGTAAGTTAAATTCAGTATATTTTTTGCCATGACTTCGCAAAATTTCTTGGATATCTGTCATCGCATATCCTTCACAATTCACACACTCCTCCGTGTTTGAGTGATATTTATGGCAATAGTCTTGAATGAAGTGTTCTTTAAATTCAAGCCACAACTCCAGTGGATTAGCAGGAGGGCCAAAAATACAAATGTAGGCAAACATATCACGTAGCTGTGCAGGCATGTTCAAAATGCAAGCATCAAGTAAGGTGTTTCTCCACAAACTGTCATCAAATAATAAACCAAGAGCTAAGGCAGCGTCTTTGAAAGTTAGATGTGTAACTCCATGAACCGTTTTAATGCTGTCAAAACTGGTGGCACCTTTGACATGCAGCAACAACAACCGCAAATAGTAGCGTTCTTGGTCTCTGAGACTTACGGTATACATTCTTCCAATTACAGAAGCACCGCCTCGCTTTCTCTGTTGCCAAGAACCTTCTATCCAAACATAGTGTTCTGGAATTTCACGATAGAAATAAGTATGAGCAGTTGGGTCCTTCTTATTAAGCTCAAAATAGCCCATAAGAGTGGAATTGTTATGTAGCTTGTGTCTGATGTTGGCTACGGAGTCATCCTCATGAAAATAGAGTTGTTGAGAATGAGGCAGATGTACGGCCAGGCGAATAATACTATGCGATTGTTTGAGCATGGGATAAGCAAATATCCGCCAAGCTGCCTCAGGTGCACTAACATAACGGGAATCCATAAATTGATGAGTTTTATCATGTTGGATGCTTGTTTGTCAAATTTCCAGATTTGCTTTATCGTGTCCTTTATATACATATTTAAATAAGTATTTGACACTTTGTATGGAGCCACAAACTTCCACATTGATGTGACACTTATATTTGAGAAGTAAGAAAGGATTATAAGGAACTACCCACGAATTATCAATCATGACGGAATGGTGTTCAAATGATGGTCCTGTATGTCGTCGATACGTCGGATAGGCATCCTTTGCGATGACAGTCGAATCCTGAAATTGTTTGGGGAAACCTTTGCTACACTTCCCAAGATGCATACATGGTGAATTTGGCCTCAGTTCTCCATAGGGACCATGAATCATGTGTTGCATGACGATCTTATGAAGCTGAGGGTAGGTGATAGGATCTGGTATTTCAGCCCAAACAGTATTGTCAACTTCAATCTCTGTGCGTAATTTTGAGGTGGCATCCAAAATTATCAAAATGTGAGCATGAGGTAGCCCACGTTTCTGAAACTCAATAACATGAACCATGGCGCAAACTGTTCCAAATAATCCATTTTTATTGTCTTTTAACAGTGCCTCAAGTTTTATTCTGAAGACCCGTGCCACCAAATCTGGTCTGTGTTCGACACGTTGCCATGGTTCCAAATTGTTAGTGATCTCATTCCATTTGGGATTACATGTCATGGTGACAAATAGATCTGGGCGACCAAATTTAGTTACTATAGCCATGGCATCTTGATACCTCTGCTGCATATTTCTGGGACTGCCTTCGAAAGATGATGGAAGAATGACAGTTCGGCCAATGGGAATGCCTTTTTGAATGGATTTTTTGATGAGATGCTCTTGAAGTATGCAATAATCCTCGACTTTTAAATCTGACTGGTGTTGACGGATAAAATTCAGTCGATTGGCCTCAATTTTCACATAAGCATCAACTAAATACTGCTGTGTCAATTTTCCACCATTCAAAACGGGATTAAACTCATTGCGGACAGACAGCACATAACAGTAATATTGGAGTTGTGTAACCCTGCGTTCACTTTTTCCTTGATGTTTCAGTCCATCATGCCACCCTTGTTCTCCGTAAGGGAAAAATAAAGGATAAAGTAATGCATCCAAGTTACTGTGAAGAATGCTGACCTGTTGTGTCTTTGGAGCCAAAGGATTTTGTGGATCGGCTTTTAAATGGATCAATATATCTCGGTTGAATGGTGGCTCCCCATTGTTATTTTCAAATACAACAGCTACTTCGTTGACAGTAGGATTGTTATAGCGTCGAGGGTCTTGACTGCGGTCTTGTTTAAGTGCCATCGTAATATTTGGCATGACAGTGCCATTTCTTTCAGCCTTTTGTTGTTCTTCCTGTCCCACGTCACGGAGCATTTTGCATGCAGCTACAAAAGGATTGATGTTTTCTAATTGCAGAGCAATAATACTCATTAAAGTTGGATGGCATTGTAAATTTGGTTGACATTGCAAACGTTGCTCGTTGGCGGTAGCAGTATCCAAGATATAAAGTTGAGCATACGTTGGAACTTGATCATCTGCCGGATGTAATGTGCCAGTGCGATGGTAGATTTGGCCATGTATTCGGAAACAGTAAGGGCCATGTCCAGGTGGTGGAGAAATATTGGCCCCCATGGAGGCGAAAGCAAAAGAGCTGTTGATGGCTCGGATGTTGTCCATGAGATTACGACTGTACTCACTTTCACCTTTAAGTAAACGCTTGAATACCTCAGGGTATTCAGAGATAGGTATCTGGACCTTGCCCTTGTGACAGCAGAGTGTATAATTTTGGTCACATGGCATCTCAGCATGAAAATGTAGTGCCTGACAATATTGACATTTATATCTCATTGGACCACAGCTGTGCTCTACAATGTCAGTGTCCTCATCAGTAAAACCAATGGGATGTATAAGGAGAGTAGAAGGTAACAAAAGATTATATTTTTTATGTAGGCCAACATATATTAGACGTTGCACTGCTTCAGGTTCCACACATTCGATGAATGAGAATGTAGATGGTATATCAAGCTGAGGCTGTCTGAATGTAGAGATGGAATCAGTGCGTGCACGTCGTCGGTGTTGTGCCGCAACAGAATTGTGTAAGCGGAGTTGTTTTGACTTAGGAGACTCCACACTAATACGTGCTTTGAAAGCAGTTTGAACTTTGTTGCTGTGAGCCTGTTTATCATATATCAGCACAGTGTTTTCGCTTACGTGCACACTTTGCCGGTGGTAAAGGATGTTCAGTATGCGGCAATTCAACGG
Source organism: Allobates femoralis (assembly GCA_033576535.1). Lineage (NCBI taxonomy): Eukaryota > Metazoa > Chordata > Amphibia > Anura > Aromobatidae > Allobates > Allobates femoralis. The sequence goes on from JARQOC010000366.1 coordinate 27,196, forward strand.
CTGTTGAGCTGGAAGCAGTGAGATCGGGAGAAGGTATGACTTGCTGCATTAACTTGCTCTTTCTGCGACGCTCCCGGGCTGCCAGAGCATTTTTTTTTAATCTCTGGCTTCTCTCTTCAGGAGATTCGTTGCACATGCGTTTGTAATACGCAGCCTTCCCTTTCTCCAATCGAATGCATCTATCTTCAGCAATCTCGGTGGTAATCTTCTTATGCTTCGGTGTAGTAAATGCCGCTTTCTTGGCCACGTCATCATTTTTCATACAGTCAGAACGTATTTGTCTGCGACGCTCCCGGGCTGCCAGAGCTTTCTTTTTTAATCTCAGGCTTCTCTCTTCAGGAGACTCCTTGGCAATGCATTGATAATATGAAGCCTTCTTTTTATCCAATTTAATGCGCCTGTCTTCAGCACTGTTCGTGCTGCGCTTCTTAGCCTTCGGTGCAGGCACAGGCGCTTTCTTGGCCACGTCAGCAGATTGCTCAGAGCTCATGTTTGCAAATGTAATCACAATACAATGCAATGTAAAGTAGAATATGTTTGTTAAGGAAGATATGAATAGTGAGAGTATATACATGTACAATAGCATGATTTTATTTTTTTAATTTTTGTAGGAAGAGTTAATTGAAATTTCTGTATATGTTTAAGTGGCAAACAGTTACTTATAGTGAGTGTATGTACTTGTAATTAGAAATGAATCTGTATTACAACCAATTAAAAAGAGACTTTAACGTCAGATGTATGACTAAGTAGCCGATCTAGTCCAAACTGTCAGGGTACCAATATAGTGCAGGTTTAGAAGGGGTTAATGTCCAACTGGCAGGACTCTATTAAAGTAGGAACTTATAATGATATCAAAAAGATGATTGAAGGAGTTAATGTTCCACCGTCACTCCCACAACAGACTAAACAGTGTAAATTATATCCAAAATGGTGTGCAAGGGGTTAATGTAGCACTGCCAATAGTAATAGACACTACAAAGGAAGCACTTAATGCAGAAATGGTATATAAGGGGTTAACTTGGCAGTGGCATTACGACTACACACTATATTATAGAAATAACACCAAAAAGAGAATATAAGGGGTTAATGTACCACTGCCAGTACTAATAGACACTAAAATGTATGGAGTTAATGCTGAACTGGTATATAAGGGGTTAAGTTCGCAGTGGCAGTACAACTGGAGGACTTTGAGTTTCAAATTTACCGCTGTAAGTAAGGCGCTATGCTCATTGGTCGCTATGTGCTGGCGCTAACCAATAAGCATAGCGCCTCACATCGCATTGAGATACATAGCAGTCTTTAGAGCTATGCATGGGCAGGCCCTTGGTTCTATTTAGGGCCACGGCGCTCGGCTCTCGTCGGTCGTCACCATAGATAGATATAGATATAGATAGATAGATATACATAGATGTAGATAGATAGATATAGATACATAGATAGATAGAGAGATAGATAAATAGATGAATAGATAGAGATAGATAGATAGATAGATAGATAGATAGATAGATAGATAGATAGAAATAGATAGATAGATATAGATAAATAGATAGATATAGATAGATAGAAATAGATAGATAGATAGAAATAGATAGATAGATAGATAGATAGATAGATAGGCTGTTTTTAATAAGTAGGAAAGAGAATAGAAATTACACCCAAAAATTACTATAAAGGGTTAATATTGGTAGTATAAGTAGTACAATATATACATTAATATTAATTTTAAACCAAAAAAGATATCTTATCTGATTTTCTGTCAAAAATGTAGAGGAGTTGCTTCCCGACGTCACTGTGACACTGTGACAGGAAACGTCACAGCAGGAATGACGTCTGAGGTAAAAAATTCAAATTAGATACATATAGATATGGATAGATAGATAGATATAGATAGATGTAGCTAGATAAATATACATAGATAGATATAGATAGATAGATAGATAGATAGATAGAGATAGATATAGAGATAGATAGATAGATAGATAGATAGATATAGATAGATAGATAGATAGATAGATACATAGATAGATAGATAGATAGATAGATAGATAGAAATACAGTAGATAGAAATAGATAGATAGATAGATAGATAGATAGATAGAGATACATAGATAGATAGATAGAAATAGATACATAGATAGATAGATAGATAGATAGATACATAGATAGAAATAGATACATAGATCGATAGATAGATAGATAGATAGATAGATAGATAGATAGATAGATAGATAGATATAGATAGATAGATAGATATAGATAGATAGATACATATAGATAGATAAATAGATAGATAGATAGATAGATAGATAGATATAGATATAGATAGATAAATAGATAGATATAGATAGATAGATAAATAGATAAATAGATAGATAGATATAGATAGATAGATATAGGTAGATATAGATAGATAGATAAAGATAGATATAGATAGATAGATATAGATATAGATAGATATAGATAGATAGATATAGATAGATATAGATAGATAGATAGACATATAGATAGATAGGCTGTTTTTAATAAGTAGCAAAGATAATAGAAATTAAACCCAAAAAGGTCTATAAAGGGTTAATATTGGTACTATAAGTAGTCCAATATATACAGTAATAATAATTTTGTACCAAAAAAGTTATCTTATCAGAATTTCTGTCGATAATGTAGAGGAGTTGCTTCCCGACGTCACTGTGACACTGTGACAGGAATGGTCACAGCAGGAATGACGTCTGTGGTAAAAAATTCAAATTTCGCGGTCTAAAATGGCGGCCGCGATATTTGAAATCATAAAATGGCGGCAGGCGCGAGGCCATTGAGAGCCATTGGCCGGCGCGAGCAATGGCCGCGAGGCCATTGCAAGCCGATGCCTGAGTGCTAGCAATGGCCGCTAAGCGGCCATTGCGAGTCGCCGGCACCGTCCAACGACCGACCACAGCCGACCCACGTGGCCGAAAATCGATCCAGGAGGTCGGCCATAAATTTCCCGAGACACCGCTAATGTATCTCTATGGGAAGTGAGGCGCGATTCTGATTGGTCGCTGTGTGCTGCCGCCGACCAATCAGAATACCGCCTCACTTTTAGCGGTAAATTTGAATGTTAAAAATCGCCCATTCTATGTCTATGGGAAGTGAGGCGGTATTCTGATTGGTCGCTGCGTGGTGACGGTGACCAATCAGAATACCGCCTCACTTCCCATAGACATAGAATGGGCGATTTTTGACATTCCAATTTACCACTAAAAGTGAGGCGCGATTCTGATTGGTCGGCGGCAGCACACAGCGACCAATCAGAATCGCGCCTCACTTCCCATAGAGATACATTAGCGGTATCTCGCTAAATTTATGGCCGGGCCCCTGGTTCGATTTTCGGCCAGGTGGGTCGGCTGTGGTCGGTGGTTGGACGGTGACGGCGACTCGCAATGGCCGCTTAGCGGGCATTGCTCGCGCTCAGGCAGCGACTCGCAATGGCCCCGTGGCCATTGCTCGCCCCGGCCAAAGGCTCGAATTGGCCGCTACGCGGCCATTGCGAGTCGCCGACACCGTCCAACGACTGACCACAGCCGAGCGCTGTGTCCGAAAATCGATCCTGGAGGCCGGCCATAAATTTCCCGAGACACCGCTAATGTATCTCTATGGGAAGTGAGGCGCGATTCTGATTGGTCGCTGTGTGCTGCCGCCGACCAATCAGAATCGCGCCTCACTTTCCCTTGGACATAGAATGGGCGATTTTTAACATTCAAATTTACCGCTAAAAGTGAGGCGCTATGCTGATTGGTCGGCGTAGCAGACAGCGACCAATCAGCAACACGCCTCACTTCCCATAGAGATACATTAGCGGTATCTCGCTAAATTTATGGCCGGGCCCCTGATTCGATTTTTGGAGACGGGGCTCGGCTGTGGTCGGTCGTTGGACGGTGCCGGCGACTCGCAATGGCCGCTTCGCGGCCATTGCTCGCACTCAGGCAGCGGCTCGCAATGGCCTCGCGGCCAATGCTCGCGCCGGCCAACGGCTCGCATTGGCCGCTACGCGGCCAATGCTTCGTGGGTCGCGTGGCTGTGAGGCAGCCACGTCCACGACGACGGAAGTAGCGCCGAATATGACGGAAGTGCGCTACGGCAATTATATATAAGATTCTCACAATAAATTTTATTCAGATTTTCACACAATAACATAGGGCACAAACCCTTTTTCTAAAGAGTGGGTCTCGCCCTGGGTGAGATAGAGATGGAGAATTTGTGGGTTGGTGCGGGAAAATATGCCACAAGAATTCACATGTTGCTTATTTTCCCACACTGAAACACACACTATTTCCGCTGTGGGAAATCCCGCAGCAGTGAGATAGGTCTGTAGCTTTTACATTGACTTTGCTTGCAATTTACACTGCTGCAGATTAGGTGCAGATCTGCTGCATATTTGCACCAAATACACAACAAAATCTGCACTAAATTTGCACAGAGGGCAGATTTAGCCTAATGGCGCTCCTTCCATTCCAAGTCCTGTTGTGGGCCCAAAGAGTAGTTTTACACCATATATGGGGTATCTGTGTACTCAGGTAAAATTGTAGAACAAATTGTATGGTGTATTTTCTCTTTATTGCCTTGTGACAATGAAAAATCGGGGGCTAAAACAACATTTTTGTTGGAACAATTCTTATTTTCACGGCTCAATATTATAATGTTCCATGAAGCACCTGCAGATTCATGGTGCCCATCTTACTTCTACATTAATTCCTTGAGGGGTGTACTTTACAACATTGGGTTACTTTTGAAAGTTTCCTTTCTTTATGCACAACAGGGGCTTACACGGCATCCGCTTTTTATTACAGACATTTTTTTGTTCCAAACGTCTAATGGTGCTCTTGTCCTTATAAACCTTGCTATGCGCCCAAAGACTTCCACCACATATGAGTTATTGGTGTGCTCAGCAGAAATTGCACAACAAATTGTATGGTAAATGTTCTACTGTTACAATTGGGAAAGTCAAAAATTGGAGGCTAAAAGAACATTTTATGTGAAAAATTAAAATTTTAATTTTTTCTTTCCACGTTGTTTCGATTCCTCTGATGAACCTAAAGGGTAATAAAGGGTAATAAACTTCCTGAATTTACTTTTTAGCACATAGAAGCATAATTATTGTTAAATTACGTCATTTTTAGATATTTTCTGCCACATAGGCCTCTCAAAGTAATTTGAAATGTGATGTGGTCCCTAAAAAAATTGATTTGTAAACATTGTTGAAAAAATTAGAAATTGCTGATAATTTAAAAATAACAAATAGTTTAAAAAATAAATGGAACTGATATAAAGTGGTCATGTCACAAATTTAATTTATTAATGATTTTTTTGATATACAGACATGGACGGAAGTGTTGACACTCTTGAAATTATTCCATAAAATGAACAATTGCCTGTTTGCCGAACCCGCATATGCTTGCTGAATTGTTTGGCAAACAATTTGCCGAACTTCCAAACCCCATTCAAATCAATGGATGGCAAAATCAAGGGCATAAAAAACACTTTCAAAGTGGCCCAAAAGTTGCAAAGCACAGCTCAAACCGTTTTACTATGGAGCCCTATTGTTTTTGCACATGCCTTCTCATGCTAAAAGCTGCAGCCTGCCAGATTTAGCGCCTGTATGAGAGATTGGTGCCTCCATGAGAGGTTCATAATGTCAGGCCAATGTTAGACCTATTGTTACAATTAGAAATGCTTGCTTACGCTTCCATGCCGCCAAGCCAATGATGTGGTTCATGCATCCAAGGTTGTAGTAGTATGTGGACCCACTGGAACACAGGGGAGACTCAGGCCTGCCCGGATTAGGGTAGGGCAGCGTCCAGAGTCTGTAGCAGCTAAGGAAGTGGGCAAGGTGGTAACAGTCAGGACTTGAAGACTCAGCACAACTTCAGGTAAAGTACATAAAGTTTACTTAAGACAAGTACAGTACAAGGTAATGTAATAAGATATGATAGATAATGCCATGCTCCTGATTCCACACATCAGGCAAGGGGAACATTACAGGTTAGCAGATGTCAGGCAATGGCATGGCAGGAAGGTAATCTTAGGTTGCTGCAGTCCAGAGTCATCTCGCACGGACATATCAGGAGGACCTCTGACTCAGGCCTCAGGTGTAGCACTGGCACAGTAGGAGAACATCATACACTAACCTCATGCAGATGTCATCACTGGATAGACACCAAAGAACAGACCGGTTGGGGCTTCCAGTCCTTTGGAAGTACACTGAGTTGTAGGCTGATTTCCTGCTAAGGGGAAAAAAAAAAAAAAAAACCTCTTTAAATCTGATTTTCTAGCGAGTGTGGCGAGCTGAGTGTGACAGAGCGCAAGTGCGACAGAAGTAAGTGTGTGACTTGTGATTCAGTGACTTTGGATTCAGGGAGTTTGGAAGGGAGGACTTACTGAATTGCTGGTTGTATTTTGTTAATACTTTGCATTTCTTTTTACTTATCATTTCTGTCTGGTGCAATCCCCATTAGGAAATGAGCTCCATGATTGGCAATGCAATCCAGTGTACATCTTGCCATATGTATGCATTCCTTGACCAGCCGGTCGAGGGTGCATACTGCTGTGTGAGATGTGAGTACGTTGTGCATTTGGAAGCCCAGATACTGGATCTAAATGAACAACTGACAACGCTGAGATCCATAGACAATATGGAAAGGAGTCTGCTGCTCACTGAACAGCTGCTCAATGGGATAGATGTGGGGGAGGATGGTAGTAGGGAGCTGCAGGACCGTGAGGTAGCCAGCTGGGTGACAGTTAGAAGGCGGGGTAGAGGGAAGGGTGCCAGGGAGGCTAGCCATGATCTGGCACACCCCAATAAATTTGCTATGTTGGCAGATGAGGGGGGTGTGAGTTCAGGTACAGCACTGCTGCAGCGGGGCATGACCTCTGAAAGCCAGAGGAGTGGCTGCTCCAGTAAGGGGGAAAACAGGAGAGAAGGGCAGGCCAGACAGGTGCTGGTAGTGGGGGACTCAATTATTAGGGGAATAGATAGGGCAATCTGTCACAAAGACAGAGATCGTCGAACAGTGTGCTGCCTACCTGGCGCTCGAGTCCGGCACATCGCTGACCGGGTTGACAGATTACTGGGAGGGGCTGGTGAGGACCCAGCGGTCATGGTGCACATTGGCACAAATGACAAAGTTAGAGGTAGGTGGAAGGTCCTTAAAGATGATTTCAGGGAATTAGGCTGCAAGCTTAAGGCAAGGACCTCCAAGGTAGTATTCTCTGAAATACTGCCTGTACCACGTGCCACACCAGAGAGGCAAAGGGAGATTAAGGAGATAAATAAGTGGCTCAGGAATTGGTGTAGGAAGGAGGGGTTTGGGTTCCTGGAGAACTGGGCCGACTTCTCTGTTGGCTACAGGTTCTATGCTAGGGACGGGCTGCACCTCAATGGGGAGGGTGCAGCTGTGCTGGGGGAGAAAATGGCTAGAAGGTTGGAGGAGTGTTTAAACTAGGGATTGGGGGGGAGGGTATTCATTGTATAGGAGGGGAAGATAGTGTAAATAGTAACCTGGGCACAAGTAATAAAATTGGGGGGTGGCAGGGGGGGTGGGGTTAGAACAGTCAATCTAGTAGGAAGGAATAGACTTAAAGAGAGATGCATAAAGTGCATGTACACTAATGCCAGAAGCCTCACCAACAAAATGGAGGAATTAGAATTGATTTTGTTGGAAAATAATTATGACATGGTGGGGATTTCGGAGACGTGGCTGGACGAGAGCCAGGACTGGGCTGTTAATTTACAGGGCTATTGTCTGTTCAGAAACGACCGTACAAATAAGCGAGGAGGAGGTGTATGTTTATACGTAAAATCATCCTTAAAACCCATCCTGCGTGATAATATAGGTGAATCTAATGAAAATGTAGAGTCCCTGTGGGTGGAGATAAGGGCAGGGGGAAAAAAATAATAAATTACTGATAGGGGTTTGTTATAAGTCCCCAACAATGATGGAAGTGGAGGAGAATATCCTCATAAAGCAAATAAATGAAGCAGCGACTCAGGGAGAAGTCATTATTGTGGGGACTTCAACTACCCTGAAATACATTGGGAATCAGAAACCTGCAGTTCCAGCAAAGGTAATAAGTTTTTGAAAACTATGAGAGACAATTACCTTTCACAACTGGTTCAGGACCCAACAAGAAGGGGGGCACTGCTGGACCTAATATTAACTAACAGGCCGGACCGCATATCAAATATACGGGTTGGAGGTCACTTGGGTAATAGTGATCATAAATTAATAAGCTTTCAAGTATCCTTTACTAAGACGTGTAGTAGAGGGGATACAAGGACACTAAACTTCAGGAAGGCAAATTTCCAACGGTTGAGAGATGATCTTAGTGCAATAAACTGGGATGATGTCCTGAGACATAAAAGTACACTGCACAAATGGGAGATGTTTATTAGCATCCTGAATAGGACCTGTGCACAATATATACCCTATGGGAATAAGCATGCTAGAAATAGGAGGAAACCACTATGGCTAAATAAAGCGGTAAGAAGTGCAATATGTGACAAAAAGAAAGCATTTAGGGAATTAAAGCAAGTAGGTAGTGATGAGGCATTAAATAAATACAGAAAATTAAAAAACATTTGTAAAAAGCAAATCAAGGCAGCAAAGATTGAGACAGAGAGACTCATTGCCAGAGAAAGTAAAAAGAATCCCAAAATATTTTTTAACTACATAAATAGTAAGAAACTAAAAAATGATGGTGTTGGCCCCTTTAAAAATAGTCTGGGTGAAATGGTGGATGAGGATGAGGAAAAAGCCAATATGCTAAATGACTTTTTTTCAACAGTGTTTACACAAGAAAATCCCATGACTGACAATATGATCAGTGATAACAAAAAGTCTCAATTAAATGTCACCTGCTTAACCCAAGAGGAAGTACCGCATCGTCTAAAAATCACTAAAATTGACAAATCCCCGGGCCCGGATGGGATACACCCCAGAGTGCTGCAGGAATTAAGTACTGTCATAGATAGACCATTATTTTTAATATTTAAAGATTCCATAATAACAGGGTCTGTACCACAGGACTGGCGTATAGCAAATGTGGTGCCAATATTCAAAAAGGGGACAAAAACTGAACTTGGAAATTATAGGCCAGTAAGCTTAACCTCTTCTGTGGGTAAAATCCTAGAGGGTTTTCTAAGAGATGCTATACTGGAGTATCTGAAGAAAAATAACCTCATGACCCATTATCAACATGGTTTTACGAGGGACCGTTCCTGTCAAACTAATCTGATAAGCTTCTATGAAGAAGTAAGTTCTGGACTGGACCAAAGAAATGCAGTGGATGTGGTGTATATGGACGGTGCCACACAAAAGGTTGATACATAAAATGAGGGTAATGGGGATAGGGGAAAATATGTGTAAGTGGGTTAAGAACTGGCTTAGTGATAGGAAACAAAGGGTGGTTATTAATGGAACACACTCAGAATGGGTCACAGTTAACAGTGGGGTACCACAGGGGTCAGTGTTGGGCCCGCTTCTATTTAATATATTTATTAATGACCTTGTAGGGGGCATACAGAGTAGAATCTCAATATTTGCAGATGACACTAAACTCTGCAGGGTAATCAATACAGAGGAGGACAATTTTATATTACAGGAGGATTTATGTAAACTAGAAGCTTGGGCTGCTAAATGGCAAATGCGCTTTAATGGGGATAAATGTAAAGTCATGCACTTGGGCAGAGGAAACAAAAGGTATAATTATGTGCTTAATTGTAAAACACTGGGCAAAACTGTCACTGAAAAAGACCTGGGTGTATGGGTAGATGACAAACTCACATTTAGTGGCCAGTGTCAGGCAGCTGCTGCAAAGGCAAATAAAATAATGGGATGCATTAAAAGAGGCATAGATGCTCATGAGGAGAACATAATTTTACCTCTATACAAGTCACTAGTGCAACCACACTTAGAATACTGTGTACAATTCTGGTCTCCGGTGTATAAGAAAGACATAGCTGAACTAGAGCGGGTCCAGAGAAGAGCGACAAAAGTCATTAGAGGACTGAGGGGTCTGCAATACCAAGACAGGTTATTAAACTTGGGGTTATTTAGCTTGGAAAAACGAAGGCTTAGGGGTGATCTTATAATAATGTATAAATATATGAGGGGACAGTACAGAGACCTTTCTAATGATCTCTTTACTCTTAGGCCTGAGACTGGGACAAGGGGGCATCCTCTACATCTGGAGGAAAGAAGGTTTAATCATAATCACAGACGCGGATTCTTTACTGTAAGAGCAGTGAGACTATGGAGCTCTCTGCCACATGCTGTTGTAATAGTGAGTCACTACTAACATTTAAGAAGGTCCTGGATGCCTTTCTTGAAAACTATAATATTACCAGTTATACATACTAGATTCTTTGATAGGGCGTTGATCCAGGGAATTAGTCTGATTGCCGTATCTGGAGTCAGGAAGGACTTTTTTTCCCCAATGTGGAGCTTAGTGTTGCCACATGGGTTTTTTTTGCCTTCCTCTGGATCAACATGTTAGGCTATGGGTTGAACTAGATGGACTTAAAGTCTTCCTTCAACCTTAAAAACTATGTTACTATGTTACTATTTAAGACAGAAGCGGGACTTGGAGAGCTACACAGAACACCGACAGGTCAGCTTTAGGACAAAAGCACCGGCACAGGGAAAGAGGTGAGTGCACAAACACAGCACTGAGAGCGGTCATCTGAGAGCTTCGAAATCATTACAGTGTCTCAGAGATGACAGCTCTCAGTGCAATGCGGCAGTTCTATCACAGACTACACAGTGGAGTGTGAAATGGCTGGGCATACTGTGGAGAATGGAGTGGCCAAGGCATACAGAGAGTGCAGTGGCCAAGCATACTAAGACTGGGGCGGGCTTGTAGGAGTGTGGGTGTGAATAGCCAGTTCCAAAACAAACACAGTTCTGGTCAGTCTCCTCAAGATGCAAAACAGCGATATCTAGGTATCTCTGCAAAATGTTGGCAGGGATTAAATTACAAACTGTCAAAATTTTGCAGCCTAGATACACATACAAAATATACAAAAAGCCTGGACAAACCCTTTAATGAATCGGACAGCTTCCCTTTTATTTCTCTCTCCAGGTGATCAATAAGATTTAGATCTGGGACTCATTTCTGGACAATTCAGAACTATAAAGCAACTTGTTTCCTTACATTTCTGGGTTCTTCTTTAAATATATTAACTTTTCACCAGATTCGTGCTATAATCCTCCCAAGTTGCTGCACCTCACCCTGGCTGCACCCTTCTGCCAGAAAAAATACTAGTCCTTATTATTTTACTAATAAAATTAGTTTATAGAGGTGCACAACTTTCTACTGCCCTATATCAGATCCCGGCCGTGGAGCCACAGGATTGTTCACAAATTTCCACTACACATAAAACACATATGTAAAAAAATATACTTTAAAAAATTATATTTCATACAGCAAATATATAAAGATATTTCCCCAAGAAAAGGAGAAACAAAAAGTTTAGTTTCAAAACCTCCACTTTTTAGGTGATCACTTGCTTCTTCTAATTAATATCCAAGTCGCAGTTTATTGACTCATCTAGTCCATTAGTTGTAATTTATTGTAGTACTAGCTGTGAGCCCGATGCAAATGCATCGGGTGTCTAGAATACTATACTTTGTATGAGGATTACCGCAAGCGCGCCGCAAGTGTAACGACTCGCTGGCGCCGACCAATTAGAAGCGCGGCTCAGGCAGCGACTCGCAATGGCCTCGCGGCCATTGCTCGCGCTACCTGACCGGTAAATCGTTAACTTTGAGGCCGAGCCTCTGGTTCGATTTTCTGCCAACGACTCGCAATGGCCGCTTCGCGGCCATTGCTCGTACTCAGCCTGCGCGAGCAATGGCCTCGCAGCCATTGCTCGCGCAAGCCAGCGACTCGCATTGCTCGTACTCAGCGTGCGCGAGCAATGGCCTCGCGGCCATTGCTCGTGCAGGCCAGCGACTCGCATTGGCCGCTACACGGCCAATGCTTCGCCATGCTGACGTCACAGAGTGACATAGCCACAGTCTTTTCGGGGACCGACACGGAAGTGCCTACGGCAATTATATAGTAGATACTGTACATTGCATATGGAGGGGTGAGGAGAGCGGAGGCTGGAGGGGAGGGCAGAGGCTAGAGGGCAGAGCAGAGGCTGGAGGGCAGAGGCTGAAGGGGAGGGCAGAGGCTGGAGGGGAGAGCGGAGGCTGGAAGGGAGAGCAGAGGCTGGAGGGGAGAGCGGAGGCTGGAGGGGATTGGCTGGAGGCTGGAGGAGATTGGCTGGAGGCTGGAAAGGAGAGGCTGGAGGTGAAAGGCTGGAGGGGAGAGGCTGGAGGGCAGAGGCTTTAGGGCAGAGGCTGGAGGGGAGAACGGAGGCTGAAGGGCAGAGCGGAGGCTGGAGAGGAGAGCGGAGGCTGGAGGGGAGAGCGGAGGCTGGAGGGGAGAGCGGAGGCTGGAGGGGAGAGGCTGGAGGGGAGAGCGGAGGCTGGAGGTCAGAGGCTGGAGGGGAGAGCGGAGGCTGGAGGGCAGAGGCTGGAGGCTGGAGGGGAGAGCGGAGGCTGGAGGGGAGGGCGGAGGCTCGAGGGGGAGGCGGAGGCTGGAGGGGAGAGCGGAGGCTGAAGGGCAGAGGCTGGAGGGGAGAGCGGAGGCTGGAGGGCAGAGGCTGGAGGCTGGAGGGCAGAGGCTGGAGGGGAGAGCGGAGGCTGGAGGGGAAAGGCTGGAGGGTAGAGCGAAAGCTGGAGGGCAGAGGCTGGAGGGGAGAGCGGAGGCTGGAGGGCAGAGGCTGGAAGGAGAGCGGAGGCTGGAGGGGAGAGCGGAGGCTGGAGGGCAGAGGCTGGAAGGAGAGCGGAGGCTGGAGGGGAGAGCGGAGGCGAGAGCGGAGGCTGGAGGGCAGAGGCTGGAGGGCAGAGGCTGGAGGGCAGAGGCTGGAGGGCAGAGGCTGTAGGGGAGAGCGGAGGCTGGAGGGGAGAGGCTAAAGGGGAGAGCGGAGGTTGGAGGGCAGAGGCTGGAGGGGAGAGGCTGAGGGCAGAGGCTGGAGGGGAGAGGGGAGGCTGGAGGGGAAAGGCTGGAGGGGAGAGCGGATGCTGGAGGGCAGAGGCTGGAGGCTGGAGGGCAGAGGCTGGAGGGGAGAGCGGAGGCTGGAGGGGAGAGCGGAGGCTGGAGGGGAAAGCGGAGGCTGGAGAGCAGAGCGGAGGCTGGAGGGCAGAGCGGAGGCTGGAGGGCAGAGCGAGAGGCTGGAGGGGAGAGCGGAGGCTGGAAGGGAGAGTGGAGGCTGGAGGGGAGAGCGGAGGCTGGAAAGGAGAGCGGAGGCTGGAGGGCAGAGCAGAGGCTGGAGGGGAGAGGCTGGAGGGCAGAGGCTGGAGGGCAGAGGCTGGATGGCAGAGGCTGGAGGGGAGAGCGGAGGTTGGAGGGCAGAGGCTGGAGGGGAGAGGCTGGAGGGCAGAGGCTGGAGGGGAGAGCGGAGGCTGGAGGGGAAAGGCTGGAGGGGAGAGCGGAGGCTGGAGGGCAGAGGCTGGAGGGCAGAGGCTGGAGGGAGAGGCTGGAGGGGAGAGGCTGGAGGGGAGAGGGGAGAGCGGAGGCTGGAGGGGAGAGCGGAGGCTGGAGGGAAGAGCGGAGGCTGGAGGGGAGAGCGGAGGCTGGAGGGGAGAGCGGAGGCTGGAAGGGAGTGCGGAGGCTGGAGGAGAGGGCAGAGGCTGGAGGGTAGAGCGGAGGCTGGAAGGGAGAGCAGAGGCTGGAGGGAGAGCGGAGGCTGGAGGGGATTGGCTGGAGGCTGGAAAGGAGAGGCTGGGGGAAAGGCTGGAGGGGAGAGGCTGGAGGGCAGAGGCTTTAGGGCAGAGGCTGGAGGGAGAAACGGAGGCTGGAGGGGAGAGCGGAGGCTGGAGGGGAGAGCGGAGGCTGGAGGGGAGAGGCTGGAGGGGAGAGCGGAGGCTGGAAGGCAGAGCGGAGGCTGGAAGGCAGAGCAGAGGCTGGAGGGCAGAGCAGAGGCTGGAGGGCAGAGCGGAGGCTGGAGAGGAGAGCGGAGGCTGGAGGGGAGAGGCTGGAGGGGAGAGCGGAGGCTGGAGGGGAGAGGCTGGAAGGCAGAGCAGAGGCTGGAGGGCAGAGCAGAGGCTGGAGGGCAGAGCGGAGGCTGGAGGGGAGAGCGGAGGCTGGAGGGGAGAGGCTGGAGGGGAGAGCGGAGGCTGGAGGGCAGAGCAGAGGCTGGAGGGCAGAGCGGAGGCTGGAGGGCAGAGCGGAGGCTGGAGGGCAGAGCGGAGGCTGGAGGGCAGAGCGGAGACTGGAGGGCAGAGCGGAGGCTGGAGGGCAGAGCGGAGGCTGGAGGGGAGAGCGGAGGCTGGAGGGCAGAGCGGAGGCTGGAGGGCAGAGCGGAGGCTGGAGGGCAGAGCGGAGGCTGGAGGGGAGAGCGGAGGCTGGAGGGGATAGGCTGGAGGGGAGAGCGGAGGCTGGATGGCAGAATATGGAGGGCATAAGGGAGGCTGGAGAGGAGAACGGAGGCTGGAGGGGAGAGCGGAGGCTGGAGGGGAGAGCAGAGGCTGGAGGGCAGAGCGGAGGCTGGAGGGGAGAGCGGAGGCTGGAGGGCAGAGGCTGGAGGGGAGAGCGGAGGCTGGAGGGAAGAGGGGAGGCTGGAGGGGAGAGTGGAGGCTGGAGGGGAGAGCAGAGGCTGGAGGGGAGAGGCTGGAGGGGAGAGCGGAGGCTGGAGGGCAGAGGCTGGAGGGCAGAGGGGAGAGCGGAGGCTGGAGGGGAGAGCAGAGGCTGGAGGGGAGGCTGGAGGGGAGAGCAGAGGCTCGAGGGCAGAGGCTGGAGGGGAGAGCAGAGGCTGGAGGGGAGAGCGGAGGCTGGAGGGGAGAGGCTGGAGGGGAGAGCGGAGGCTGGAGGGCAGAGGCTGGAGGGCAGAGGCTGGAGGGCAGAGGCTGGAGGGGAGAGCGGAGGCTGGAGGGGAGAGCACAGGCTGGAGGGGAGAGCACAGGCTGGAGGGGAGAGCGGAGGCTGGAGGGGAGAGCGGAGGCTGGAGCGCAGAGGCGTAGCTGGCATGCTCCGGGCCCTGGGGCAAGATTAGCACCCAGGACCCCCATGTGAGGACCGGTGGGGGGTGCTGTCACACAGATGTGAGGGCCGGGGGGAGTGCAGACTCACCGCCACCGGCGTGCGTGTGCTGTAGGAGGAGAAGTTCCGTCCTCCCTCATCTCCGGGCGCACGGCGGGCGGCTGGTGTCAGCACGGGGCCCCCCAGGGGGTGGAGGCAATGGGCCCCTCATGCCGAGATGACAGCGGCGAGGGGTCTGTAGGAGGAGAGGAGGGGCGGGCAGAGCTGCCGGACAGGAAGTTCCGTCCTCCCTCCTCTCCAGGCGCACGGCGGGCGGCTGGTGTCAGCACGGGGCCCCCCAGGGGGTGGAGGCAATGGGCCCCCAGTGGCGGGATGACAGCGGCGAGGGGTCGCAATGCCCGCTACGCGGGCAATGCCTCGCACGGCGTGGTGACGTCACAGTGTGACATAGCCACGGCGTGCCGGGGTCCGACAGAAACGTGCTACGGCAATTATATAGTAGATATATACTCCAAAAGCAATTCCTTTCAGTCTTGTTTGCAAAGTGGTTCAGATAACTACGGTTTAGTATAATGCAGTATTTCTGTGCATGTAATTATAGGTGTCACTGCTCTAATGTCCAGAATGCATATATGCAAACAAAAGAAGGGCTTTGCACTAAAATGTACTCAAAGGGAACAAAGTCAGCAGGTATCTGCAATTTTTACTGAGGTGTTGTCAGATCGTACCTCTTTGTCTAGTTCCAAAGTGTCAGATCATCTTGATTATTGGGCTGTACTCACAAATAAACCAACCAGAGATCTGAAGGCTGGGTGTTCACTCCAGTCCACGGCTCTGGTCTCTTTCGGGATAGTAATATGAGGCACCTCCACAGCGGCTTGTCTGTCAGTACTTCGCCTGCTGACTCATGGTATACCCAATGCCATTTTGAAGACCGAGTTCCTTGAAACAGCATTAGGAACATGATGAGTTAGCCAGAGGAAGTACTGACAGACAAGCTGCTGCAGAGGCACCTCACATTACTAGCTCGAAGGAGACCTCAGTGCACGGGTTTGGAGGACAAACTTGTCTCCCATCGGCATCCTGACGCTGAATCCACCAAGGAGAAGCCTAGTGACCATAGCCGTGAACTGGAGTGAACACGCAGCCTTCAGATCTCCAGCTGGTTTATTTGTGAGTACAGCCCAATAATAAGGAGGATTTTTTTTTCCTGCAGTCTGTTGTTTACATATATGCATTCTGGACATTAGAGCGGTGACTCCTATAATTGCATGCACAGAAATACCACATTATACTAAACCTTAGTTATCTGAACCTTTGCAAATAAGACTGATAGGAATTACTTTTGGAGTATATATTCTACAATAAATTATATCTGATGGACTAGATGAGTCAATAAACTGTGACTTGGGCATTAATTAGAACAAGCAAGTGATCACTTAAAAAGTGGAGGTTTTGAAACTAAGCTTTTTGTTTCTTTCTCCTTTTTTGGGGGAAATTTCTTTATATATTTACTGTATGAAATATAATTTTTTATAGTATTTTTATATATTTTTTTACATATGCGTTTTATGTGTGTTTTATGTGTAGTTTAAATTTGTGAACAACTTTGAGGCTCCACGGATGGGATCTGCAGTTTTGGACACAAAATATATATGTATATGTGGCACCCCAGGGGTAACATCACACAGGTTCCCTCCCCACAACACACTGACTTACACTAGCACCTCTAGGCCAGGAGGGGGAGCTAAACCAGCTCCCTTATATACTCCAGCTCAAGAGGAAGTAGTCAGAAGAAGTCTAGTTTAGAGTTTAGTTTCAGTTTCTGGGAGAACTGAGAGAAGGAGATTGTGGTGTAAAGAAGCTGCGACAGGCTTCTCCACCATCTGCTGCTCGATTCCAGGCCTAGCTAGGGTCTGAGAAGAGGAGAGCTAAACGACAGAGGAACACATCTGGGAGCTTGAGTGCCATCACCACTCGCCCCAGAGGAGCACACAGAACGGACACCGGATCCGACACTGTGACTGACACACACAGCACAGTAAATCCAGGAATAGTGGGGTTTCTAGACCACCACAGTACCAGAGCAAAGTAACACAGCGGGGTCAGCATTACACAGAAGACTCAAGCTGCCTAGCCAAGGGGTACCAGAAAGGAGAGAGAGAGTGAGACAGTGCTAGCAGCTAAGCTAGAAGCAGCAGCAGGGACACACACACAGCGCAGCACGAGGAAGCTGAGGACCCAGACAGGGTGGGAGCAACCCGGCCCCAGTACAGACTCCGTCGACTATGACCTGCAACAACATCACAGTAAAGCTTTGGAAACTACAGAAACGTGAGTGTGTGTTCCTTCAACCTGTCTCCATTATCCATCCCTTATTATAACCTCCATCATAGACTATAACAACCACTGCCCCTGGGACCACGCCTCTACCTACGGAGAGCAGTACCATCTAAGCTGCCTAGCACCATCCCCGGAGGTTCTGCAGCAGCGGTGGTCCCATTCCTGACCACACAAAGTGGGTGGCGTCACGATAAACTATTATCCCCTGTAAATAGCCCCTTTTTACTTGCCAGGGCCCGGGACACGGTCCGGACCAGGACCTCCGTGACATCCCCAGCAGCAAACCCGGTCCGGTACCGAGTACCCCGTCCCAGTGGGCTCGACAGCCTGGCGTCACAAACAGGATCTACGGTGCCCGGTAAAACGGGCATTGTGTGCCGTGATTAGCGTGAAAACTGTTTTTGAACTGCGCCATATGAACTGTATTTTTGAGAATCCGCCATTTTACAACGCGCGGCGCGTGGGAAAGAAAGGGGGCGGTACCCTGCAGTGGCGCAAACCCAGCCTCCTCCCTGGTGCTGACAACATCCAGCGGGGAAGAAGATCCCTGGTGCACCGCGGAACCTTCAAGAGACATCCAGACGGAAGCGGAAGACAGGAGGGTGAACGTTAACTAAGGGGGCACAAGATGTCGCAGCCAGATGCGCAAGGTGGCGACGGAGCAGCCGGTGGAGCTGCAGTGTCGGATCCAGCGATAGCACCCGGCCGTGCAGCGGCACAAGGAGCAGCACCTATCATGCCGTTCCTGATGCCATATACTCCAGGGGCAATGTGGCTGCCCCAATACTCCGGTGAGCCTAATATGCTTAATGACTTTCTGCAAAAGATAAAAGCCTATTATGTGATGTATCCCCTCACTGAAGCCCAGCGTGTAGGAA
Source organism: Allobates femoralis (assembly GCA_033576535.1). Classification (NCBI taxonomy): domain Eukaryota; kingdom Metazoa; phylum Chordata; class Amphibia; order Anura; family Aromobatidae; genus Allobates; species Allobates femoralis. The sequence continues at coordinate 45,477 of JARQOC010000366.1, forward strand.
AGATTATGGGACAGTTAACAGGCAATGGAGGTTGCGTCCTGGCTGGACACAGAAAAGGACACTGTAGAGCATCTAGTAGCTGGACTGAAAGCAGCATTTGAATCTACTGCTGATACCCTGCCTAAGATGAGGTTCTTTGCATGCCACCAGAAGCCTAAAGAGAGTACCAGAGGCTATGCCTTGAATCTGCAGGAAACACTCAAAGCCCTTAAACTGGCAGAACCTGCTTTAGCCCCGGGAGCTGATAAAATGCTACTTGACCAATTCATAGAGGGCCTCCTATCCCCTTCCCACAGAGGACAGCTGAGTATGATACTTCTGCAGAACCCTGACATGACCTTTGCTGAGTTGAAAGATAGAGCTGTCCGTCTGCAGCAGCTAGAAGAGCCCAGGATCTACCAACTGTCCCGGACACTGCAGCAGCACCTCAGCAACCGGCAGCGCCAGCGACATCTGCCATGTCAGCAACTGCTGCTGAAACTGGGGAACCAATCTCTAATGCGGCCCTCAATCAAAAGATAGATGCCCTGACAGACACCGTTATCTCAATGGCTAAAGTCATCAAGGAGCTGCGAGGATCCAAGCCTGCACCCATGATCGAGTTGGTGACCAGCAGAGAGGATGTCCCGGGGATGAGGCCCAGAAGATACCAAGGAACAAGAGGACAACCCAGCGATCGCTACCAACCGGATGGACAGCCCATTTGCCGCCGTTGCAAGAAACCAGGTCACCTTGCCCGAGAGTGTGCTTTAAACGACGATTCCCTGGGCAGGTGGGCTGCTCTTCAGGTATGAACGCTACAGGTCCATCGGCCTGGTTTGACAGGTTCGTGGGATGACAGCCGGTGATCCCTATCGTGTTGGATGGCATTCCCTTTAGTGCCTTGTTGGATACCGGGTCCCAGGTAACATCAATTCCAAATGTTCTATATAAGAGATACTGGGCTGATTCAGACATTACTAGTGCTCCAACTGACTTTTCAATGGACATATGGGCTAGTAATGGACAATTAATACCACAGGTTGGGTTCAGAGAAATGACCATTCAGAGTGGGAAGGTAGAATTGCAGAACCAGGGTATTATAATTGTAGATGTTAACCGGCGAGAACGTGAGCCAGTGATGCTGCTAGGAATGACTGTAATTGAGAAATGTTTTTCCGAAGGGATAAGTGTTTTGCAGCAAATCGCCGAGACTGCCTGAACCGGAGAGCAGAGGCTTCTGCACAAAGAGATCAAAGCCCTGATGTTGAAGCAACAGGTAGAAATATCCAGAGGTGAGATCGGCAGTGTATGAGTAAGTGATCCAATACCCATTGTAATACCTCCCAAAACTGAAATGTTGGTCAGTTGTAGAGCCGCAATAGGCATCAAAGGGCAAGACTATTAAGCCCTGGTAGAACCCGTGTACTCAGACAGTAGACCTACTATACTCACATCTAGAGGAGTGGTTGAGGTACACCGGAGAAGAGTGCCATTACGTCTATTAAATTGCGGAGAGGATGAGATCACATTATCAAAGTATGCTACCATGGCTAAGTTGTACACGGTTGATAACAATAACATCACAGACGTCGCGCCCTTGGACCTGTCAAGTCAGGCGGATGACAATGGCTCAGGGGAAAAGCTGGAGGATTGGTGCCAAAAGCTACATGTAGGTACCAGTGTCGGGCCCACTGGGACAGGGGGTACTCAGTACCGGACTGATCGGCTGCTGGGAAAGTCACGGGTGGTCCTGGTCCGGACCGTGTCTCTGGCTCGACAATAATAGGGGAATATTTACAGGGGATTGTCAGTCATGACGCCACCCACTATATGCGGCCAGTGATGGGGCCGCCGCTTCTGCAGAACCTCCGGGGATAATGGAATAGCAGCATAGATGGGATAGTTCCAGTGGATAGAACTGTATTCCCCGGGGCAGTAAGAGGTAATGTCTATTGTGGAGTGTGCAATACACTTACTATGCAGGCACTGCAGGAATCTTTCCTCTGCGCTGGAGCTGACAGGTTGTGGCTCTGCAGGTGGGAGATTTGCTGTAATCCTGTATGGAGGGAATGGCATTCACGCAGAGACACAAGGGAAGCAGATTCAGGGTTTTCCGTGTTTACTTTCAAAGCTTTGCAATACAGCTCAGAGTTTAGTTACAGTTCTTACAAGTCTCAGTTCAGTTCAGTACACGGGCTCACTCTCCCCTCCGGGGTTCCCTTAACCTCTGCAGCCGGGTCTCTCTCTGTGTCCCCTCACACTGTCTCTGTGTCCTTTCCGGGCTGTTAACTCTCTGTGTACACTTGGTGGGTGTCTCCGGACAGTATGGCGGTGACTCGGGCCCCTGTGGGTCCTCCTGGTCGTCACTGAGCTGCCTGTCCTTTGAGGTAGGGACCCTAACGTGTAGCTGTGGTCCCCCGTCGTGTTGTTTGAGGATCCGGATAAAACTATGATCCCCTCTAGAGCCGACACTCTACTCAGCCCAGCCTCCACCAGTCCTCAAGTGTGAGGCTCTACCAGGCTCTTTCTCTCTGCGTCTTTCAGTATTATAGGAGGGCTACGCTGCCTGCAGTCGGTCGCTTCAGCTATAAGTCTAGGGCCCGGGTATCACCATCCCTCTCTGTCCTTTCACACTCCTGGGGATCTGGCTCCGGATAGGCTTTCTCTCTCCTGCGGCTCACCTTGGCTTGGTACAGATTCTGCGCTCCTTACACCTCACTCTTCCAGGATGTGTGTGTCTTTCTTCCTGCTCAGCTTTACTCGGCCTGCTGCTGCCTCTTGGCCTGTGCCGTGTTCCTCAGCCTGCTCCTGATCTGTGTCTGTTCTGGGTCTTTTCTGGTCGGCACCCTCTGGCCTACTGACTCCTTCCTTCCCCATCACTATTTCTACTTTCAAGTCACCTGACTACGTGTGTGCCCAACCCACTCCTCTAAATCCACCACCCCTCGCTTGCCTAGAGTCTCCAATCTCAGGGCTTGATGCTGCCATCTACTATACGTGGGTTATATGGGCTGTGAGGGTGTTGTTGTGCAACTGCTGTCCTACCTGCCTGGCTGCAGTTCCCTTTGTGGCCTCCTGGACGCAGGGGCGCCACACTCTACTGGAGTTAACTAGCGCGTCCCCGCGCTGCCCGTCATGGATCCCCCTGAAAACATTTTATTTTTCAAACAACATTAAACATTACGTATTCTCGGTTCTTCCTATCCGGGAGGTACGATTCTCCTTAAACGTTACTTTAAGTTAACTATTTACAAGTGCATGGGTATATCTACGTCATCACCCTGCTGGACCTCTACCGGGTCTAATGCTACAACGCATTCTTTCTTTTATATAAAACACATTATCAACACTACTTTATATCAAAAGTATAAAAACATTCTTCTTCAAAATGTGCAAAAATTCTCAAAAAGCTTCGAAGTTCAAAGTGCAAAGTTCACGATTCAAAAATTCAAACAGTCACTTGCACTATCTCTCACGTGCAACTGGTCTTAAAACCAAAGGGGAGAACACTAAGGTGCTCAACTATATACAGGGAAGTTCGAATCAAGTCATTGTCCTTGATCTCTATTGTTCATGATAAACAAAAGACAAACAGTGGAATGCTAGCATTCATTCAGGTATGGGATGGGGACAATAAGGAATACACCGCATTCACACTTACAGTTTCTTCTGGATATAAGACCCGGGTCTTTACTCCTCCTTTCCTTCTGACGTAGCCTTCCATGGGAGTATCTGTGGTCCTCTCTTCTTTGGGAACAACTCAAGGTCTTGCAGCGCTTGGATCAGCAAATAACTCTCCGGAGTTTGTGTAGCTGCATCTGCTGTAGATTTTACTGGAACAGTCTCAATAACACTTGTAGGACCCGTGTTAGCGATTGGGTCTGGTGATACTACTGGATCAGATTCTTCCAAAGCAGGCATGTCATCCTCCAATGCACTTAAACAAAGTCTCTGTACTCTGATGCCATACGGGCCTCTTGCTCCTGGCACTATGATATAGGAGACCCACTCTCCAACCTGCACTTCCCTGTCCGGGTGTTTCTCTGGAAGGTGCGATTCCACATCATGGCGATTAATGAATATGTCACAGTCTATTCCGGCCTCTTGAGCAAAGGCTTATCCTTCTGCATGTTTAATCTTAACAATTTTGCCTTCATGCCTCTGGGATCTATTAATGCTCACATCTCGTCTGGCAACAGTTTTTAAATATTGCGTGCGCGCAATCATCTCCCGCTTCTTTTCTAGCCTTTCCAACTCTTCTTTTTCCCATCTCCTACCACATCATCTCAGATATTAATTTCTAGTCACAATTTCTACAGGGCCTACGGGGCCATCAGGATCTCCTACAAAGCCCCTCATATCATCACTGGTTTCGTCCCGCTCCCACCAGCAGCGGAGTTGCTCCCCTCTCACCTCTAGTGTCGCAGGTGCCGGGATCAGGGGCTGCGGCAACGGCAGATATCCCTCCGGTAACGCTCCTAGTGGGTCGGCTTCCTTCCTTGCAGGGCGCGGTGCAGCTTTTGGGATAGACAGGTCCACCGGAGTCGCGGTACGACATCCACCCTCGCTCTCCACGCGATCATGGGTGTCTTCAACCCGGCCGGGTTGCATAGATACAGTCTGATAAGTTTGCTGGTGATCCACACTGATCTGGATCCGGGTACGTTGTTCATGGATACGGGTCATCTGCTGGGGCAGTAGTCGCAATATACCCCTCCGGGTATCTCGGACGTATGGACGCTCTCCTCCGCCTTCTGCCATCTCTCTGTGGTCACACAGGGTCTCTCCCTGGCCGGGTTCCTCCACCGGTTCACTCCGTGGGCCCTCCGGGATCACTTGTGGTCTTCCGGGTGCAGCACTGTTCTTGGCGTCCTCCGCTTCTGTCCTCGTGTCTCGTAATGGCGACTGCTTCTCTTCCGGTTCTTCATCCAGCCTCTTCCTTACGATGATTTCCGTTTCTTCTCCCGCCAGCTTCTCATTAGTAGGAGGGTCTAGGGGCGGAGGCTCTTCTTTCAGAGTGACGGCTGGCTCTTCCCGAGTTAAGGGGAGCCAGGGCGGGTCCTTTTCTTCGCGCCTTGGACCGGGCCGGCCCACGATGGGAGTTTTGGGAACGCCTCCCCTGCACATGGCGTTAAGCTTTTATGGCCACCATTAAGGTCAGATTTTGGCGGGAAAGTCCAGAACACATTTCCTTAGGCGCACGGGGTCCAATTCTTTTGGACCAGGTAGATCCTGTTCGTGACGCCAGGTTGTCGGGCCCACTGGGACAGGGAGTATTCGGTACCAGACCGATCGGCTGCTGGGGAAGTTACGGGTGGTCCTGGTCCGGACCGTGTTCCTGGCTCGACAATAAAAGGGGAATATTTACAGGGGATTGTCAGTTGTGACCACCCACTATATGCGGCCAGTAATGGGGCCGCCACTGCTGCAGAACCTCCGGGGATGATGAAATAGCAGCATAAATGGGATAGTTCCAGTGGGTAGAACTGTGTTCCCCGGGGCAGTAAGAGTTAATGTCTATTGTAAAGTGTGCAATACACTTACTATGCAGGCGCTGCAGGAATCCTTCCTCTGCGCTGGAGCTGGCAGGCTGTGGCTCTGCAGGTGGGGGATTTGCTGTAATCCTGTATGGAGGGAATGGCATTCACGCAGAGACACAAGGGAAGCACATTCAGGGTTTTCCGTGTTTACTCTCAAAGCTTTGCAATACAGCTCACAGTTCAGTTACAGTTCTTAAGATAAGATAAGATAAGATAAACTTTATTGATCCCAGAGGAAATTACAGTATTACAGCAGCAGAACAAAGATCCACAACATTTCACACTTTACAAAATAAGTCTATATGGACAGCAGATGTCAGGGTAGACTGGTACATGTACCTCACCTATTCCCCCCATACACATAGAACTTCACATAGTCTTGGGACTCTTTACACTTATACATTTGTTAAACATCCCCACAGCTGTCGGAACAAACGATTTTCTGTATCTTTCCTTTTTACACATTAGTTGGATTAGACGCTTGCTGAATGTACTCTTCTGCTTCGCAAACAGTTCAGAGAGCGGGTGTGTATTGTTGCTCATTATAGCCTTGCATTTCTTATTAATTCTATCCTCTAATACCTCCTCGAAAGTCCTAAGTTGTAGACCCACCGCCGCACTAGCCTTCTTGATAAGTTTATTCAGCTTATTAGCGTCAGCTGTGCGCACACTACTACCCCAGCATATTATTGCAGCAAAGATTGCACTCGCCACAATAGATTGGTAGAACATTTCAAGCATTTTGCTACACACATTAAACGACCTTAATTTCCTTAGGAAGTAAAGTCTACTCATCCTTTTCTTGCAAACCTTCTCCATATGGCACCTATAATCAAGCTTGCTGTCCAGGTGAACCCCTAAATATTTGAAATTCTCCACCATCTCCACATCCTGACCATCAATAGTGATAGGTAAGCAATCCTTCATGCACCTTCCATAACTCAACACCAACTCCCTGGTTTTCTTTACGTTGAGTTCTAAATGGTTAGCCTGGCACCAGTCAACAAAGTCCGAGACCACCCTTCTGTATTCCTCCTCCCCCCGGCCTCTCTCAATACCTCCGACTATCACTGAGTCATCAGAGTACTTCTGAAGGTTTATACTGAAAATCAGCTGTGTATAACGTAAAAAGGAATGGCGACAGCACCGTTCCCTGAGGGGCTCCAACACTGCTCTGAACACTATCCGATACGGCCGCCCCCAACCTTACGAACTGTGGCCTGTCCGACAGGTAATCAATGATCCAATTCATGAGTCCCTCATCAACCGCCATTTTAACCAGCTTTTTACGTAATAATATTGGCTGTAAGGTGTTGAATGCACTGGAGAAATCGAAGAACATGGCACGTACAGTGGTTCCATCATTGTCCAAAAAGGAATGTACTGTTTGTAGCAGATATGCTACAGCATCGTCCACCCCTAGACTCTGCCGATACGCAAACTGAAGGGGGTCCATAAAAGCAGACACCCTCAGACACAAGTAGGCAAGTACAATTCTCTCCAAGGACTTCATCGCATGCGATGTTAAGGCCACCGGTCTATAGTCGTTATGGGAGCTCGGGAAGGTAGTCTTGGGAACCGGCACCAGGCAAGAAGTCTTCCATAGAACTGGTACTCTCTGTGATTGTAAGCTCCAGTTAAACAGGTGCTGGAAGACAGTGCACAACTGATTTGCACACACTGAGAACACGTGGACAGATACCATCAGGCCCTGCTGCTTTACCAATGACCAGCTTACTAAACTGTTCCCTCACATCATTTTCTGAGATCAAGAAAGTCTCCAACTTCCTCCTCCCAGTTGATATTGCTTATCGCTCCCCGACCTTTTCCCCTGTTGACATTGCACATTTATCGTTGAATCTGTTGAAAAACTCATTCATCTCATTAGCCATGATCAGCCCCCCACCCCCCTGATCTGACCTTGCCTTAAACCCAGTCAATAGCTTCATTCCCGCCCACACTTCTCTGGAGTTGTTGTGTGACAATTTATTTTCCAATTTAATTCTGAATGCTTCACGGGCAATCTTAATTTTCCCCTTTAAGTCTTTCTGTACAATTTTCATCTCCTCCTTGTCTTTCCTTTTAAAAGCTTTTTTTTTCCTGTTTAGTAGATGTTTCAATTCTTTTGTAATCCAAGGCTTGTTGTTTGCATAACACCGAATCTCATGAATAGGTACAATATTGTCAGTACAAAAGTTGATGTAATCAGTAACTCTCCCAGTAACCTCATTAACATCATCATTATGTTCCCTGGCACATAACACCTCCCAGTCTGTGCAATCAAAGCAGTCTTGTAACCTCTTCTCTGCTGCCGGAGACCACTTCCTTATCTGTTTAATTGTCACTGGTTATTTGCAGACAACTGGTTGATAGGCTGGAGACAATAGTATGAGGTTGTGGTCAGATTTCCCCAGGGGGGGCAATGCAGATGATGAGTAAGTATCCTTAACACTGGCATAGAGGAGATCCAATATATAATTGTCCCGTGTAGAACATTTGACATATTGATAGAACTTTGGTAATGAGATCTTGGCTCGATTAAAATCCCCAGAAATGACAGTTAGAGAGTTAGGGTGTTTCGTCTGAAGCCGGGCAATCACCCCAGACAGTACTTCCCCAGCTGCCTCTGGATTTGCAGATGGTGGTATATACGACACCACTGCAATAACAAGAGAGAATTCTCTAGGCAGATAGTAAGGCCTGAGGCCCACTGCTAATAGTTCAATGTTTGGGCAACAATGTCTCTCCTTTACTGTTACATGCCCCTGATTACACCATCTGTTGTTAATGTACAGTATCACTCCTCCACCCTTCTTCTTACCGCACTTCACTCTGTCCCTGTCAGCCCGAACCATATGAAACCCTGGTACCGATACACATGAATCTGGGACGTCCTCATGCAACCAGGTTTCTGTAAAGCACATGAGACTGCATTCCCGGAACTCCTTCTGGGTCTTACTCAGAGCCAGCAGTTCATCCGACTTGTTACCAAGCGATCGTACATTACCCATGATGATGGATGGGACCGCAGGTTTAAACCTTCTCATCAAGGACTTGATCTTCTTGCCTGCTCTGCAACCTCTGAAAGGTCTCCTCATTTCCCGTGGAACATGTGGTATTGCAACTGCTGGAGAAGACTTTGTCCTGCGCAGTTCCAGAAGACGACTCCTTGAATACACTACTCGTTTAGCGACAGACCTAGGGACAACCCTCCGATCAGTGATTCCATCCATCCCACGAGGCCTCTCCATGGCATATTGTATACGGTGTTCTCCGCCGAGCACATATGGCTGTATCACTGGCACAGGCTGTGGGCAACAGCATACATCCATCGGTAGTATTAGCTAAGATGGACCATATAGCATACCCCAAAGTGGCCATGCCAGCAGGGGACTTGTGAGTGGTAGTGGAGGATCCAGGTGAAAACCATATGCTGTGTGCCCAGCGGAAGTAGAAAGTGTGGGGTGTGCTGCATTTTCCATCCCACAGCAGACCAGCGTGCAGGGACGTCGCAATCCACGAGATGAAAAACATTGCATAGATCCAAGGTTGAAATTAGAGGTCCAAAAAGACATCAGGAAAGGTACAAATACTGTAGCAAAACTGTAACAAACAAAATAATAGCTGCTGCAATGGGCTGCCACTAGCAAGGCGCCCTATTGTCTCCACAGTCCTTACAAGTTCTTACAAGTCTCAGTTCAGTTCAGTACACGGGCTCGCTCTCCCTCCGGGGTTCCCTTAACCTCTGCAGCCAGGTCTCTCTCTGTGACCCCTCACACTGTCTCTGTGTCCTTTCCGGGCTGTTAACTCTCTGTGTACACTTGGTGGGTGTCTCCGGACAGTATGGCGGTGACTCGGGCCCCTGTGGGTCCTCCTGGTCGTCACTGAGCTGCCTGTCCTTTGGGGTAGGGACCCTAACGTGTAGCTGTGGTCCCCCGTCGTGTTGTTTGAGGATCCGGATAAAACTACGGTCCCCTCTAGAGCCGACACTCTACTCAGCCCAGCCTCCAGCAGTCCTCAAGTGTGAGGCTCTACCAGGCTCTTTCTCTCTACGTCTTTCAGTATGATAGGAGGGCTACTTCGCCTGCAGTCGGTCGATTCAGCTGTAAGTCTAGGGCCCGGGTATCACCGTCCCTCTCTGTCCTTTCACACTCCTGGGGATCTGGCTCCAGATAGGCTTTCTCTCTCCTCCGGCTCACCCTGGCTCGGTACAGATTCTGCGCTCCTTACACCTCACTCTTCCAGGACATGTGTGTCTTTCTTCCTGCTCAGCTTTACTCGGCCTGCTGCTGTCTCTTGGCCTGTGCCGTGTTCCTCAGCCTGCTGCTGATCTGTGTCTGTTCTGGATCTTTTCTGGTCGGCACCCTCTGGCCTACTGACTTTTTCCTCCTCCCCATCACTATTTCTACTATCAAGTCACCTGACTACGTGTGTGCCCAACCCCACTCCTCTAAATCCACCACCCCTCGCTTGCCTAGAGTCTCCAATCTCAGGGCTGGATGCTGCCATCTACTGTACGTGGGTTGTATGGGCTGTGAGGGTGTTGTTGTCCAACTGTTGTCCTACCTGCCTGGCTGCAGTTCCCCTTGTGGCCTCCTGGACGCAGGGGCGCCACACCAGTTCTACACCTCCCCGTCACAAGCATGGAGTATACCGGGTAGTGAAAGAATATGAGCAAATATTCAGCAAACACCCGTTAGACTTTGGGCAGATTAAAGGGGTAGAGCACACTATACCCACAGGTAACCATCAGCCTATAAAAGAGGTATAGACCATTACCACCAGCTCACTACCAAACCACAAAGACATGCTCAAAGAAATGCAATCTGAAGGGGTAATAAGAGACAGTTGCAGCCCCTGGGCAGCACCTCTAGTGTTAGTTAAAAAGAAGGATGGGACCATGAGAATGTGCGTAGATTACTGGCAGATTAATTGCATCACACATAAGGACGCATACCCAATACCTAGGATTGAGGAGTCATTAGCTGCACTAAAATCTGCTAACTACTTTTCCACCCTTGATCTGACTAGTGGGTACTGGCAGGTTCCTGTGGCCGAGGCCGACAAGGAGAAGACAGCGTTTACTATGCCGATGGGCCTCTGTGAGTTCATTTGTATTCCGTTCGGACTCTGCAACGCACCCAGGACCTTCCAACGCCTGATGGAGAGCTGCCTAGGACATAAGAACTTTGAAACTGTCCTCCTGTACCTAGATGACGTCATAGTCTACTCCAAGACGTATGAGCAACATCTACAAGATCTGGCAGAAGTGTTTGAAGCCTTATCCAGATACAGCATGAAAATCAAGCCATTCAAATGTCACCTTCTCAAACCAAAGGTACAGTACCTGGGACATGTCGTGAGTTCAGAGGGAGTAGCACCGGATCCTGATAAAGTCACGATGATAAGGGATAGGCCAAGACCTACAAATGTGAAAGAAGTGAGGCAATTCCTGCTCCCCTGCAAGACATCCTGGTAGGACAGTCAAGAAAGTCTGCAACCCGTAATCCTCCCTTCCAGTGGAGTGACAAGAAGGAAGACTCCTTAAACAGGCTGAAATGTGCACTGACGGGAGAAGAGATCCTGGCATACCCTGATTACCATCAACCATTCATTCTATACACGGATGCCATCAACGTGGGGCTGGGAGCAGTATTGTCACAGAAGCAAGGAGACAAAGAGAGAGTTATTGCCTTTGCAAGCAGGAAGCTCCGGCCTACAGAAAGAAATCCCGAGAACTACAGCTTCTTCAAGTTAGAACTACTGGCAGTAGTTTGGGCTATGACTAAACGTTTCAAGCACTACTTGGCAGCTGCAGAATTCACCATCTACATGGATAACAACCCGTTGACTCACCTGGATACAGCAAAATTAGATGCTTTGGAGCAGCGATGGATAGCCCAGCTGTCTAACTACAATTTTGTCATCAAATATAGGGCAGGCCGCAAGAACGGGAATGCAGATGCCTTATCCCGGATGCCATACCTGAAAGACGTGGAAGAGGAATCGGAAGAGTTGGAAGAGATTGAACTACCGGCCTTTCATCGTTCAAAGGTAGAAGATTATCAACCCGGCATCCACCAAAGAGAACAAAAGGCTAATCTCAACCCGTTAAGATACCATGGATGGGCTGACACCCAAGATACTGATCCAGCTATGAAGCTAGTGAAAGAACTGCTTACACAACCAGGTGCGTACCCTAACCAGAATGCCCCAGCCGAGACTATACAGCTCTGGAAGGAAAGAGGCAAGTTGTTTCTGTATCAGGGGAAGCTCTGCAGAAGGCATACCAATCCCAAAACACATGAACTGGTGTGGCAGATAATCGTACCCATCAGAATGGTCTTAGAAGCCTACCACGACGGTGCAGGTCATTTCGGATGGAAGAAGTTGGAAGCAATCCTGAGAGAGAGATTCTATTGGGTTGGCATGAGAAGGTCAATTGAACTTTGGTGTAGAAGATGTGCCGCATGCAACCTCAGAAGGAAAATTCCACAGAAAGCTCCACTTCAACCCATAGTAATCAAGCAGCCACTTGAGCTAGTCGCGCTAGACCACGTCAAGTTGTCACCAAGCCGGTCAGGCTATGTCTATGCCTTAACCATCGTGGACCAATACTCACGCTTCTTAGTAGTGGTACCCGTCAAGGATCTAACAGCAAAGACGGCAGCAAAAGCATTCCAGACGCATTTCTGTAGACCGCATGGTTACCCAGAACAAGTCCTTGCAGACCAAGGTCCAGCTTTTGAATCAGAGATTTTCAAGGAATTCTGCAATATGTACGGCTGTAAGAAGATCCGCACAACAACGTACCATCCCCAAACAAATGGTTTATGTGAGAAGATGAACCATATTGTAATAGACCTGTTGAAGACATTACCAGAGTCAGAAAGAAATCAGTGGCCAGATAAATTACCTGATTTGGTAGACTTATACAACCATGTTCCAGTGAGTTCTACAAACTGCACTCCAGCCTACCTTATGCGTGCAAGACCCGGTAAGCTACCAATTGATTTAGAAATGGGAATCGTAAAATCAGATACAGAAGTAGAAGAATCAGATTGGGATACCCTACGTCAACAACAGTATCATCAAGTACAAGAATGCGTAGAAAGAAACCTACAGCAAGCTAGAGCAAGACAAGAGAAAACCTTTAACAAACATGCTCAAGCAATGCCATTACAACCTGGTGACCAAGTTCTCAAGAGAAAGAGACGCTCTAACAAATTGGATAATCAGTGGGAAACCACCCCATACACAGTCTTACCATCTAACTTGGACAATGTTAAAACGTGTCTAATAAGTAAAGATGAAGGAAGAACTTCAGCAATTGTATCCCGAGATCAGCTCAAACCGTGTCCTGAAACCCTGAAGACACCTGAAGTAAGAGAACCCGTACAGGTCCAACCTATCCAAGAGAAAGAAAAAGAAGATGAAGTATTCCATATAGTGCTAGGAGATTTCCCCAAAACATGGCCAAATTACTACGGAGCAGTTGTAGTACCAATGATTGCATTCCCTTCAATGGTGGAACCAACACCAGAACCCGTGTTACCAGAAGAAGACCCAAGACTTGAAGAACTGGAAGTAGAACCCATAGAGGAAGAACAAATTCCTGGTCCTAGCGAACTTGCCAGTCCTGCAGTCAGATACCCATCTGCCATAGTTCCAAATACCCCAAATAGGTACATGTCCACTCACACCATCATGCTAAGTACACCAGCATTGCGCAGATCAGAGCGTAGTACCCAAGGTCAGTTACCAGCTAGGCACAAAAATTAAAATGTCATTAACTGTAAAATGTAAATATGTTTGTTTGAATATAAATTGAACCCGGTAGACCGTGTCCAAGAGGGTGGAGGAACTGGATTGACCCCCATGCACATTAAGTTGGGGAAAGAAAGTGCCTGGGGGTGGTGTAGCGAATCCAGGCCTCCTAAGCAGAAACGCCCGTGGACAAATGTACATAGTTAGTGCAACGTTAAAAAGCCCAGTACCTACAGAGACTATCCTGTATGAACTTTGAACTTTTCTTATTTACTTATGGACCATATATATACCACGGACTGGTTGTGGTAAGAACTCTCTTGTATATATTTATCAGCCAGGAGGCAATAGTCTAAACCGCCGGAAAGACTGCTTTTTGAATTTTTGGACTCTTTTGAAATTTTAGTGATTTTTGTACTTTTTACTTTTGAGTATATGTAAATATTAATTGTATTAATTATTTGTTTACTTGTTTTTTCCACAGTCCCGGAGTACTGTATTTAACTAAGGGGGAACGTGGCACCCAGGGGTTAATGTGCCACAGTAACATCACACAGGTTCCATCCCCACAACACACTGACTTACACTAGCACCTCTAGGCCAGGAGGGGGAGCTAAACCAGCTCCCTTATATACTCCAGCTCAAGAGGAAGTAGTCAGAAGAAGTCTAGTTTAGAGTTTAGTTTCAGTTTCTGGGAGAACTGAGAGAGGGAGATTGTGGTGTAAAGAAGCTGCGACAGGCTTCTCCACAATCTGCTGCTCAATTCCAGGCCTAGCTATGGTCTGAGGAGTGGAGAACTAAACGACAGAGGAACACATCTGGGAGCTTGAGTGCCATCACCACTCGCCCCAGAGGAGCGCACAGAACGGACACCGGATTCGACACTGTGACTGACACACATAGCACAGTAAATCCAGGAATAGTGGGGTTTCTAGACCACCACAGTACCAGAGCAAAGCAACACGGCGGGGTCAGCATTACACAGAAGACTCAAGTTGCCTAGCCAAGGGGTACCAGAAAGGAGAAAAGAGAGAGTGAGACAGTGCCAGCAGCTAAGCTAGAAGCAGCAGCAGGGACACACAGAGCGCAGCACGAGGAAGCTGAGGACCCAGACAGGGTGGGAGCAACCCGGCCCCAGTACAGACTCCGTGGACTATAACCTGCAACAACATCGCAGTAAAGCTTTGGAAACTACAGAAACGTGAGTGTGTGTTCCTTCAACCTGTCTCCACTATCCATCCCTTATTATAACCTCCATCATAGACTATAAAAACCACTGCCCCTGGGACCTCTCCTCTACCTACGGAGAGCAGTACCATCTAAGCTGCCTAACATCATCCCCGGAGGTTCTGCAGCAGCAATGGTCCCATTACTGACCACACACCGTGGCTGGCATCACGACACACTATTATCCCCTGTAAATACCCGCCTTTTACTTGCCAGGGCCCGGGACACGGTCCGGACCAGGACCTCCGTGACATCCCCAGCAGCAAACCCGGTCTGATACCAATTACCCCGTCCCAGTGGGCTCGACAAATAGGTTTTGAATAAATTGTAGCTCATAAACTGCAACTGTCTGTGCTTGGAAGGTTTCTTTTAAATTGATTCACATATTGAAACGAGATATTGGGTGGTGGAAAATAGCGCACCTCTATAAATTAATTTTACTAGTAAAACAGTAAGGACGCTTCTTTAAAAATGTTTGGGGTCATTGTTCTGCTGGATGACCCATGAACTTGGATGCAAACTCAGTATTCTGACACTGGGACATATATTGTAACCTAAAATCCTTTGGTGATATTCTTTCATGATGCCTTGTACTCAATCAAGGCACCCAGTGCCACAGGAGGCAAAACAAACTCAAAACATCTTTGAACATCAACCATATTTGATAGTAGGTACTGTGTTTCTTTTTTTAGTATGCCTCATACTATTTTTAGTAGACAGTAGTATCATTTGTTTTGCCAAAAAGCTCTACAGTATCTTGGTCTCATTTGTTCCCAAGATTCTTTTCTTGAAGGATTTTGACCTACTCACATATATTTTGGCAAACTGCAGTCAAGCTTTTTAATGTCCCTGTGTCAGCAGTGGGGTCTTCCTGTACCTCCTTTCAGAGAGTTTCATTTCATTCAAATGGTCAGATAGTTCTCACTGACATTGATGCACCCTGAGCTTGCAGGACAACTTTAATTTCTTTAGAACGTGATTCGGTCTGCTTATCCACCATCTGGAAGAAATGATAAAAGGACGGGTGTTTAAAGTCCGTACTGACAACGAAAGTGTCCAGTTGATTGTGACTCACACAACCCAACAAGGTGAGTTGTACCACCGGAGTACTCTCCATTTAATCATAGTTACGGCCATATGTGCGCTCTTCTCTCTCTTACCTTCTATCCACCATCCGGACAATCCTGGTTTGCAACATTTCATCAATTTTTCTCTGCTGTCCAAGTCCAGTCAGATTAGCTTCAGTGCAATAGGTGTTAGACCTCTTGATGGTGTTGTACACTATTGATAAAGGAACATTAAGATCTCTGGAGATGGACTTGTAACCTTGAGATTGTTGATATTTTCCACAATTTTTGTTCTTACATTCTCAGACAGTCCTTCTCTTTCTGAAAGGGTTAAAATTATAGCTGATAAATATTCTCTATATGTCCATGATCTCCGCAATATCCGTATTCTTGCTCACTATACTGTGCGTTGCTGTAAGACAACAAGCTGCAGAAGACGCTTTCTCACTTTGTCCGTGGCAGAAGGAAGATTGCTTTACTCAACTCCATTGACAAGAGAGCAAAGTTTCAATAAGCCACTTTCCAAACATGGAACTGAACCGCAGGTTCTTAACCCCTGTGTTCTTCCTCAGAAAACAGTGAGATCTATAGATTAATTTAAATATTAATGGGAGTTTCCACTACTTGGACAACTGCTTCATATTCCCAATTTGTGCCCACTTAAAAAATTCTGTACTTGCCTCTGGTGCTGGCGTGGTTCCAGTGAGTCAGAAATGGTGTTTATAGGAGCCAAGTAACATCACTGTGACATGCAAGTCACGTGACTAATCAGCATCACCTTCGTTCTCCCCGCCTTTGGACACAGGAGCAATTAACAGGAAGTAAGTGGCAGTGCTCACTTCCTGTTAATTATTTAACCTCTTATGGACCGAAGCCTCATTTTGCAATTTTGACCAGTGTCATTTTATGAGGTTATAACTCCACAATGCATGAACAGATCCCAGTGATTCCAAGACTGATTTTTCATGACATACTGGGCTTCATGTTAGTAGTAATTTAGGATGATATTTTCTGCATTTCTTTGACCAAATAGAGTGTTTACATGCAGTGACAGTTCAAAGCCATGACGGGTATAGCCTACATTGGTCAATAAGAGCGGGGAGAAGGAAGCCAGTGCTGATTGTTTATGGGGCTCCCATGTTATAACATTGTCACGTGGGCCTTGGGAATGCAAGTTCTGACTTTGCTGGATCCAAACCAGCACCAGAGGTAGATGTAACCTTTATTATTTTTATGAGGTGCAGATATCTTGTAGAAATTTCAGCAAAATTTTAAAACATCAAACTGGGAATTGTAAAAATGTATGAATCTGTTGCTACTGTTTTCAATTCCTAATGCTGTCTAGTACTTTCATCCATTACAAGGTGATGTCGAAACAAAACCTGCCAGTACTTAATGTCTAATTTAACATGCAGGGTTTACAGAAATTTTAATAAATGGCAAAACATCAAAGTACCCTTTACCAACGCGAACCTTTAGGATTTTCTCCAAAATGATAATTAATTATATTATCCACATTTAATTAAATGGTTCAGCTACTGTAGCTTAAATAAAGGGAATGATTACTAAGTAATTTCATTCTGCTTAGCAATCACATTGCCTTCAATTAGCCACTAATTAAAATATAGTATGTGCTCAGCTGTGTTTAGAATTTATTGATCGTTAATTTCATACACAATGTATTTTCTATATTTTAGCAGTAAGGACAGTGACTAGCAAGACTTTCCTGGCTGGTATCAAGAACAGAAGAAAAAGGCTGGTGCACAGATCACTTATTATTTATGATTAACTATTGTATTCAGTTACCGTATATACTCGCGTATAAGCCGAGTTTTTGAGCCCAAAAATTGGGCTGAAAAGTACCCCCCTCGGCTTATACGCGAGTCAGTGCTGTATACCGATGTATACATCGGTACATACTGATGTATACATCGGTATACAGCAGCCCCCGTAATGCAGGGCCCCCCAGCCTCGCTCCGGTCACCTGTAAAGGAAACTATACTTATCACAGTGCCGCTGTCCGCGCCCGCTCGCACCCGCTCGCAGCTGCCGTACGCGATCCTCAATCTTCATGCGTCTTCTTCCTGTTTCTGTGCTCGTCGCAGGCAATGACGTCATTCCCTGCGACGAGCACAGGAAACAGGAAGAAGAGGCATGAAGATGGAGGATCGCGTACGGCAGCTGCGAGCGGGTGCGAGCGGGCGCGGACAGACAGCGGCACTGTGATAAGTATAGTTTCCTTTACAGGTGACCGGAGTCAGGCTGGGGGGGCCCTGGATTACGGGGGCTGCTGTATACTACCGCTGGGGCTGCAATATACTGCCACTGGGGCTGTATACACCACTGGGGCTGCAATACCACTGGGGCTGCTGTATATAGGGGCTGCAATACCACTGAGGTTGCAATACCACTGGGGCTGCTGTATATAGGGGCTGCTGTATACACCACTGGGGCTGCAATACCACTGGGGCTGCTGTATATAGGGGCTGCAATACCACTGGGGCTGCAATACCACTGGGGCTGCTGTATATAGGGGCTGCAATACCACTGGGGCTGCAATACCACTGGGGCTGCTGTATATAGGGGCTGCAATACCACTGGGGCTGCAATACCACTGGGGCTGCTGTATATAGGGGCTGCTGTATACACCACTGGGGCTGCAATACCACTGGGGCTGCTGTATATAGGGGCTGCAATACCACTGGGGCTGCAATACCACTGGGGCTGCTGTATATAGGGGCTGCAATACCACTGGGGCTGCAATACCACTGGGGCTGCTGTATATAGGGGCTGCTGTATACACCACTGGGGCTGCAAAACCACTGGGGCTGCTGTATATAGGGGCTGCAATACCACTGGGGCTGCTGTATATACCACTGGGGGCTGCTGTATATCATACTGCTGGGGCCTGTATACCACTGCTGGGGGCTGTATACCTGTGCTGGGGTCCACCCTCGGCTTATACGCGAGTCAATAGATTTTCCCAGGTTTTGGGGGCAAAAGTAGGGGGGTCGGCTTATACATGGGTCGGCTTATACACGAGTATATACGGTAAATAAAATATAGCTCTCAATGCGTCATACATTCCATAGACATACTGATAAAGAATTTAGATTGTAAGCCCCAATGGGGAGAATGATGATAATGTCTACTAAAGTGCTGTGGAATATGATGGTGATGTATGAGCACATATATGGTACTATACAGTGGGGAAATAAGTATTTGATCCCTTGCTGATTTAGTAAATTTGCCCACCAACAAAGACATGAACAATCTATAATTTAAAGGGTAGGTCAATTTTAACAATGAGAGATAGAAAATCAAATATAAAATCCAGAATATCACATTGTCTAAATTATATGAAAGTTATTTGCACTTTGCAAGGAGAAATAAGTATTTGATCCCTCCGGCAAACAAGACCCTTGTTGACAAGCACAGCAGTCAGACAATTTTTGTAGTTGATAATGAAGTTTCCACATATGTCAGGAGGAATTTTGGTCCACTCCTCTTTACAGATCATCTCTAAATTATTAATTGAGGCTGTTCCTTGACAACTCGGAGCTTCAGCTCCCTCCATACATTTTCTAAGTGATTAACGTCTGGAGACTTGCTAGGCCACTCCATGTCCTTAATATAGTTCTTTTTTAACTACTTTTTTGTTGCCTTGGCTATATGTTTTGGGTCATTATTGTGCTAAAATACCCAGCCTCGACCCATTTTTAATGTCCTGATAGAGGGAAGGAGATTATCACTCGGGATTTTATAATACATGGCTCCATGCATGGTCTTATTGATGTGGTGAAGTAGCCCTGTGCCCTTATCATAGAAACACACCCAAAACATAATGCTTCCACCACCATGCTTGACTGTGGTGATGGTGTTCTTTGGGTTATAAGTAGCATTTCTCTTCCTCCAAAGACGTCAAGTTGAGTTAATGCCAAAAAGCTCAATTTATGTCTCATCTGACCACAGCACCGTCTCTTAAATACTCTCGGAATCAGGTGTTCAATGGCAAACTTTAGATGGGCCTGTATAGGTGCTTTCTTGAGCAGCCGGACTTTGCGGGCACTGCAGGATTTTAATCCTCTGCAGCACTCAATTACTACCAATGATGCACAAATGCTAATAAGCAGTATATATATATATATATATATATATATATATATATATATATATTGCTTATTAGCATTTGTGCATCATTGGTAGTAACTGAGTGCTGCAAATAATTTTTTTCGAGTTATTTGATCCAGAATCCCTGCTGGCACCAGTTCACATTGTGTCTGTAAGTGCTGTGCAGTTTTTTCTGTTTCTGTGTATAACAAATGGAGAATCTGGCTCCATGACTGCAACTTTGCACCCTCATCACCCACAGGTGGTCTTAGGTTGAGATGGTGTCCGCCCACTTAGAAGTGGGATAGGGAGGACAAGGAGGGCAGGGATGTCAGCGTTAGGACTCATCAGACCTGGGGTCGCCTAATAAGCGAAGATTTTTGAGTTTTTTTAAAAAAACTTACGTTTTTAAATGTTTTCCTCAAATATATACTGCTTATCAGCATTTGTGCATCATTGGTAGTAACTGAGTGCTGCAGATAATTTTTTTCTAGTTATTTGACACAGAATCCCTGCTGGCACCAGTTCACATTGTGTCTGTGAGTGCTGTGCATTTTTTTCTGTTTCTCTGTACACACACACACACACACACATATATATATATATATATATATATATATATATATAACAGAAATAAAACTGCATAGCACTCACAGACTAATGTGAACCGGTGCCAGCAGGGCTGCTGAATAAAAAAAACTAGAAAAAAATACTCTGCAGCACTCGGTTACTACCAATGATGTACATGTGCTAATAAGCTATATATATATGAGAAAAAAGTTAAAAACGTACGTTTTTTCAAAAAACTCAAAATCTTATCTTTTTATTCTGAAGTTCTTGGTACACACATTGGCCAATGTCTGTTTGCTCGTCGACTGCGACAAAGTGACTTCAGGTCCGACGAGTCCTACTCTGATATCCCTATCCTCCTTGTCCACCCCCCACCTCTCAGTGGGCAGACCCCATCTCAACCCTAGATCACCTGCAGTCAACAAGGGTGCAAATTGCAGATATGATTTTGAGTTTTTTGAAAAAACGTAAGTTTTTAACTTTTTTCTCATATATATATAGCTTGTTAGCACATGTACATCTTTGGTAGTAACCGAGTGCTGCAGAGCATTTCTTTCTAGTTATTTGATTCAGCAGCCCTGCTGGCACCGGTTCACATTAGTCTGTGAGTGCTATGCAGTTTTTTTCTGCTTTTTATATATATATATATATATATATATATATATATATATATACATACACACACATTTATATGTATATACTGTATATATACTGTATGTATTCTCATGTGATCTGCTTTTGTTTTGGTAAAATGTTCTGGATTTCAAGGGATTAACAGCAGACTTTGAATAAAGTCAATTTCTGGAGTTCTTGCACAAAAACTGTATACAGAATCTTGACATTTAAGCAGGAAGTTATCTTAAAATTACTACTTATGTTTTATTTTCCTTTGGTGCTCAAGGGCAATTACATAGTGCTGCTACTACAGCTATGATGAAATAAGAATGTCAAATTTGATAACACTTATTATATATGTATCTGTACTTCAGACATGAGTGTATAAGAAAAAAGATATTTCTTGCTTTAGGAAGGATTGAAATTCAAAAACAAAAGAGATTTATATATCAAAAGGTAAAAAATATGCAAAGTATTATTTTAAACATTTTACTGTGCACTTTATTTAACATTAAAAAGTTTGAAACAACATACAGTGACTAATTTATCAAGACTAGCAATTTATATAGCGTACATTTCTGTTGTAATGTCTGCCACTATTGTGGCATACATTATGATGAATTTGCGAAGCCTCTCTCAGCCACATCCTCTTCTATGTTTCAAAAAGTTGGCAGTACTGAAGAAATAACATGACAATAGTCACTAAATATTAGCACACGTTGTATTACAGTCTGATAGGTAAGGTCCGC
Organism: Allobates femoralis; assembly: GCA_033576535.1. Taxonomy (NCBI): domain Eukaryota; kingdom Metazoa; phylum Chordata; class Amphibia; order Anura; family Aromobatidae; genus Allobates; species Allobates femoralis. Next base: position 67,104 of record JARQOC010000366.1, read on the forward strand.
TACTCTGCTTCACCGGTGCTCAGAAGAAAAAAGTCAATATTATTCAAAAATGTGCCAAAGTTATTTTTGAATAACAAGTTGTATTACAATTAGTAATGGGCGAACATGAACTGTAAGATTCGGGGTCTATACTGTGCACTTACAGCTTGGCTCGGGGTGCTGGGTGATGCTGGGGTTACCTGAGTTCATGTGAACCTGATAACCTTTCACACAGCACCCAGCTGTCATTCCGTGGCTGTTCATCTCTGCCAGCAGACGTGTCTGTCAATTGGCAGAGAGATGTAGAGCTGAAGAAGATAAGAAGACCTTGATTATGTTGGAGGGAAGGGTTTTTTTGTAATACAGATGGAATCCCTAAATGTGGGTTTTGCTTTATTCCTAAAAAAAAACATTTTTTCTCTGTATTGTGTTTTTTATTTTATTGTTTTCTAGAAATTCATGGTGGCCAGGTCTATTTTGGCTTAACATTATGAATTTTGGGCTTAGTACCAGCTGAGAATACAAAGCTGGTTTTAACCCCATTATTACCCAGTGCGCCACCCCCCACCAGAGTTGCTGGAAGAGCCGTATAAAGCACCTAGAAATGATGCTTCAATGAATGCGTCATTTTCAGGGAAGGCTGTGGGCTGCGGTTTTTAGTGTGGGGAGCCCAGAAGACTTGGGCCTTACCACGCTGAGAATCCCTGCCCCCAGCTGCCTGGTTTTACCTGGCTGGCGATCAAAATATGGTGGGAGCCCACACTTTTTTTTATTATTTACTTAAATAATTAAAAAAATATATATTGCGCTTACTTGTATTTTGATTGCCACCTGCGCTTTGTTTGCATTGAGAACAAAAAATATCGCACAGCCCTATGTCATTTTTTAAAATTATTTATTTTTACATTACTATGATGTCAGTCAATCTGTGAAGGGCCCAATCACAGATCTTGAAAGAAGATGGGAATGCAGGTGTGTCACGGTCCGCGCTGCTCCAGGCTCAAAAACTCACCAAAGAGTCAAATTTTCCTTAAGCAGATTTCCAAGCTTTATTCTCCTTCCTCCTATGCGTTTCGGCGCCTATCCTGGCACCTTCATCATGGATATTACATCAAACAGTGACAGTGGGGTTTTTATAGCCCCAAGCTTAACAAGAAACAGGGTGTTGTCTGTGTATCTGTGATGTCATTTTCATCATCAAAATGGGAGGATCTCCTCATTTTGGCACTATTTTTGTAAAAAATTTCACCAGCATCTAAAGTCACTAAGTAGAATATGCATCATATTCATAAAAGGACGACTTAAGTGTCCCTGATTGAAAAATTGCAAAATAATTCATGAAAATGCAAAAATCTGCGATCAAAAACTATTTCCCTGGTGAAAAGATGATAAATAAAAGGTCTTGTCCATTCCTTCATATGGGGCTAGAAACTGAGACTTCCACACCAAAGAGTATATATTCAGGTGGTTAGTGGTGCGCACCACCCGTTATTTTGATGACAAGGCTCATAATTTAGGGGATAAAATACTGGAAGAAAAAAATTGAAGGAAACAAATTATCACCAATAAAAAGATAAAAGCTATGCAGGATATCGCTTAAAAAAACTGTAAAACCGTAGGAGTAAAGGAAAAATGTAAAAAACAAAATCGCATATAATTTAAGAAATTGACATTAATATATAAAAGAATTTTTATTAGTATATTAAAAAAATGTGTAAATTAGAATACATGAGTCTTTGGGCACCTGTAACCATGACAACTGCCTCCTATACTGAGTACCAGCCTAATTTCCACCTTGTATAGAATGCAATTCTCTAAATATAATACCTTTGAGATCCTTGCTGGATATTTATCCACTGACTAATAATGATATAACAATGTGTATATAGTACAACGATTCCAACAAGAATTTTCTTTTCTCAGTGACACTAAATGACACTTTATTTTTCTCAACAACTCTTGAACTATAAAAATACTCATATTTTTGTTAAAATAACCTTTTTGATGTATTCACTAATTTAAACGGCACTTTTGCACTTTATCCACATATGCACATCCTCACTTTATGCGCATAAACACTCCACACTGTCTTTTCCTCAGTAAGAAATCTTTTTTTAAGCTCTTTATCACAAAGACCACTCTACACTGCCTCTAGCGGCGGAAATATAGAGCACACTAGTTATTGGTACCCGTTGTCTTGGTTACTGCCTCCCAAATCACACTATATGTGATACCTAGTGCCATCTTGTGGTTGCTTTATAGAATGAAGCAGTATAATTCTCTAACTTTGTTTCAAGAGTAACAGCAATGCCTCATGAGTCTCTTGTAGATGGAATCACCCACATTTATTACAAAAAGTTAGAATATATATATTACTTTGACATCTTTATTAAATACTTTGGACTTAGCATTGTGAATAGAACCTGAGGCGCCTGCATGATAGACTCCTGTTTTTTCTCATCAACCACTTTCAAGCTGATAGAGTATGATTACTTTTGATCAGCTTTGACCATAATTCCCTTCCTTATAGATGTTTTATACAGGGATTCTGTTTTATGTATTATCAATTTGTTCTTATACATCATTTTTTATGTTTATTATACAGTAACATACACTTGTCTTTATCTTTTTTTTTTAACACATTTTTTTAATATACTAATAAAAATTCTTTTATATATTAATGTCAATTTCTTAAATTATATGCGATTTTGTTTTTTACATTTTTCCTTTACTCCTACGGTTTTACAGTTTTTTTAAGCGATATCCTGCATAGCTTTTATCTATTTATTAGTGATAATTTGTTTCCTTCAATTTTTGTTCTTCCAGTATTTTATCCCCTAAATTATGAGCCTTGTCATCAAAATAACGGGCGGTGCGCTCCACTAACCACCTGAATATATACTATTTGGTGAGGATGTCTCAGGTTCTAGCCCCATATGAAGGAATGGACAAGACCTTTTATTTATCATCTTTTCACCAGGGAAATAGTTTTTGATCGCTGATTTTTGCATTTTCATGAATTATTTTGCAATTTTTCAACCATGGACACTTAAGTCATCATTTTATGAATAGGAAGCACATTCTACTTAGTGACTTTGGATGCTGGTAAAGTTTTTTACAAAAATAGCCCCAAAATGAGGAGATCCTCCCATTTTGATGATGAAAATGACATCACAGATACACAGACAACACCCTGTTTCTTGTTAAGCTTGGGGCTATAAAAACCCCACTGTCACTGTTTGATGTAATATCCCTGATGAAGGTGCCAGGATAGGCGCCGAAACGTGTAGGAGGAAGGAGAATAAAGCTTGGAAATCTGCTTAAGGAAAATTTGACTCTTTGGTGAGTTTTTGAGCCTGGAGCAGTGCGGACTGTGACACACCTGCATTCCCATCTTCTTTCTGGATTTCACCACTGGTTAGTGGTCGGTGGAGGTCTTGCAGCAGCTCTTGATTGCTTCACGCTTTCAAACCAGTTGTGGTGATCACAACTGCACCAGGTGAGTGGCTTCATTACACCACCCTGATTCACAGTGTCACTAGTGATAGGGCACTATTGCGCCTCTTGTCCCCACCCCTTTTATATTTTCTACAATCACAGATCTTGTCACATAGTGTGAGCATCTGTGATTGGCTGCTGGAGTAACCTGAAACCAGCCCATACATTCAACCATCTAGAAAGTAAGGACAGATTCTGTGTTACTCCAACAGCCAATCATAGATGCCCATTCTCTGTCACCGCGTCTGTGATTGGCTGTATTGTCTGTTACACATATAATAGCGTAAAAATATACATATAATTTAAAAAAATTATGTAGCATTATTTTTGATTCTCAGCTCAGATAAAGTGCACAGCTATGGGCTGCCACCCCCAGCTGCCTGACTTTACCTTGGCTGGCAATCAATATACAGGGAAGCCCAATATTTTTTGTCTAATTATTTAAACAAATAATTAAAAAAAAAAATGTGTAGGCTCCCACCATATTTTGATCGCCAGCCAGATAAAACCAGAAAGATGGGGACTGGTATTTTCAGCGTGGTAAAGCCAAGCATTCTGGGCCCCCCACACTAAAAACCGCTGTCCGCAGACGTTCCTGGAAAGGGCGCATTCATCATAATGCCATTTCCAGATGCTTTACCCGGTATTCCATTGGCCCTGGTGGGGGATGGCATGCTAGATAAAAAGGGGTTAATACCAACTTTGTATTCTCAGCTGGTACAAAGCCCAAAATTCATGGGGTTAAGCCAAATTAGGCATGGCCACCATGAATTTCTAGTAAACATTAAAAAAAACACAACACAAAGAAAATGTTTTTTTTTATTAGAAATAAAGCAAAAAACACATTTAGGGACTCCATCTTTAATTACAAAAAACCTTACCATCCGGTGTACTCCATAGGCAGAGCAGGTTCAGATCTGCTTCATCGCTCTGAACAGACAAGCGCCTGTCCAGAGCGACAAGGAGGCTGTGACTGACAGTGACAGTCAGAGGTCAATCGAGTTCATAGCTGAGATGAATTTCAGTGACCCCTGACATCACCGTGAACATTGCCAATAACTGTTGAGTTCTCAGCAGTGCAGTGAATATCCCCGAAAATTAATGAGTGGCCACAGAAGTAGATGAGGCCAGGACAATGGGACTGCAGGATGCTTGCTCCGGGACCCAGTAAGTATATTGATAATGTTTATTAACTATTTGCTTTGTTTTACAGCTCCCCCACGCCATCCTATAACTGTAAAGTCCAAGCTCGGGTTTTGGATGCAAGTTCGAGTTACATCTGGCCCCGGATTCGGACTTTACAAAAAGGTCCAGGCTAACCAGCCGATCTCGAGCATTGGGGGGGTGCGCCCATCACTAATTACAATCAGTTGTAAACAAGATGTCTCATGCAAACTGTCTTTTGCATCAGACGTTTATTCTAGACAAATCATAATGTTAAAAAAATAATAATTCCTCTAGAAATAAACTAAATATGTTCTGTGTAATGGATACTGACCACATGTAAATTTGTACAAATGGCTAATTTACATGGATATAATGATGAATTTATAAAAGATGTAAAAAGAATCTGTAACCAGGTTTTTGCTACCTCGTCTGAGAGCAGTATAATGTGAAAAAAGAAACCCTGATTCCAACAATTTATCACTTCATTAACTAGGTACAGCTACAGCAGTTTTTAGATGTAGCATGAAGCAAAGCTCAGAAAGCTAACACTGCTTACATTACAGCTTTGTGTGTACATTGTCTATTAACAGTGAGCTGCTTAACAGAAAGACTAGTCACACAAGGACTCACGAGCTCTGTGCTCTGGGCAGTTATAATATCCTAGTGATAAAACATATTAGGCACACACAGCCTAATAAGTACCAAATTGCTGAAATCTGTGTCTCAGCCCCTTTCTCCTGCTGCCTTCAGAAATCATAGCAAAGACTTGCTGATAGATTCTCTTAAAAAGAAAATATAGAACAGTTATACAGTTGAATCATTTATCTTTGCAGAATATGGTTTTTTTTCGCAAATGGTTGACATAGGACACATAATGTGCATGTACAATAATGCAAATTAACACATTTGGGAGAATAATGTCTTTGCTATGAAAACATTTTTTAGCACAGAGTTAAAAACTCTCCTTGTTATAATGAAAATGGACTCCTCTTGGGTCGGATGATGAATGCAAACGGCACATATTGTTAAGTATTTTGGAAAGAGGTTTTGGTCCACAGAAGAATACTCCAATACTTCTGTGGGAACATAAAAAAACAATAGGAAATAAATCTAAGTTTAGTGAAAAATATTTATTAGATTTACATTATCATGTATCAATAAAGCTAATCGAACAATATTCACTTATTTTTCAAAAGAGTTGTCTTATTATGACCTATCTTTTTGCAATGACCCATTTTTATTCTCGAGGGCGAGTGAATTCTATATTGTATTTCTGTCCAAAAGCTTCTAATAATGTCAAGAAAGCCACACCTTGAAAATGTGCAACACATCGAAATGGAAAAGCTGAATTTCTCATTTGGTCTTATATATTCCTGCTGGCAGTTGATTTTAGTTCTAATATTCTATGCTATATTTATGGTGACGACATCTATTAGTAAATCTGAACCATTGAGATTTACTACTTTTTAATCCATTCACGACCAAGGATGTAGAGATACATCCTTGGTCGCCTCCCTCCATTTGTTGGAAGATCACATGTTGAGCTTGCACCATTCCCTGCACATGGCAGGGGATCTAATCAGCAGGATGTGCAGTTAACACAGTGTTTCCCAACTCCAGTCCTCAAGGCACACCAACAGGTCATGTTTTCAGGATTTCCTTAGGATTGCATAGGTGATAATTTAATCACTTGCACAGGGGATAATTCCATCATCTGTCTAATGATAAGGAAATCCTGAAAACATGACCTGTTGGTGTGCCTTGAGGACTGGAGTTGGGAAACACTGAGTTAACAGATGATCTGTTTGCTGCTGTTAACCCTTAGGCCATGCTAACAATCACCGACAGCGCAATCTGCAGAAGCACGTCAGGGATCATGCTAAACCTCACTGGCATCGGCGGCCTCATAATGGGGCCTTGATGTGTTGCCAAGCCAGCCAGGAGTCCTGTAAGGACCCTGAATACTCTCATGACTCACCTCCTGTAGATGCCTGGCGAGCGCCTGCACCCTAATGGGACATGTAGAATAAAGTGAAAGTTAAAGAATAAATTTAAAAAAGTATTTAAAAAGTTCAAATCCCCCCCATTTGCCCTAATGAAAATTATATATTATATACATATATATATGCAGGTTGGGATATCTGAATCATGTAGCAATTTCAGATATCCAGTGGCATTGAGGTTTCCATTGATGAAAAATGGCTCCACTCTCTTTGTACCCCATACACCACACCATACCATCAATTTTTGTGTACCAACAGTCTTGGAGGGATGTATCCACTGTGGGTTAGTGTCAGACCAATAGCGGTGGTTTTGTTTGGTAACTTCATCATTCACAAAAATGTTTGCCTCATCACTCATCTGAAGGCAATTGTGTATGCTGTGAAGATACGAGATGTGCAGCATCTGAAACAACGGATACTGGAAGCCTGTGCTAGCATTTCTTCTGCGGTGTTGCTATCAGAGTGTCAAGAGCGGGAGAAGAGGGTTGCTTTGAAAATCCAACACAATGGGCAGCACTTTGAACACATTTTATAAGTGGTCATAAACTTGTAAATAACTCATGAAAGAATAAAGTTACATTAAAACCAAGGCCAACATTGTTTTTCTTATGAAATTCTCAATAGGTTTGATGTGTCATATGACCCTCTTCCCATTAAAAAAAATAAAATGGCCGACTTTAAAATGGCCACCATGGTCACCACCCATCTGGAATAATTTCCCCCTTCCATATACTAATGTGCCACAAACAGGAAGGTGATGATTTTATTTAGGTGCATCCATATAAATGGCCCACCCTGTATAAGTATATATATATATATGAAAAAAACAGAAGAGCACCAGATATTACCAGACTTGTGCAGCGCTTTCTCAACACTGGTCAAGTGTCCATGTAAACAATCCAAAAAAGGAAAAAGCAGAACCAAATAGATGTCAAGTGAACCTTTATTGCCAATGGTGTGGCGACACGCCAACTATTCTAATAAAACCCTAAGCCAGCTTCCGCCAGTATGTCATCGAAATGACGTCACATCCGGACGGAAGCCGGCTGTATCCCTAACCAAGATCGTCGACTGTTAGCGAGAGCGGGGCTAATACTGCCCCACTCTCGCCATAGGCGTCCTCTCCTGCGCCCCACAACCTCCCGTCTCCCACCCCTGCCCGCCACACACCCACTCATAAAATAACAAATCATTATGCTCACTTATCCTCTCTCTATCCAGCTCCGTCTGCTTACAGGACCTGTGATGATGTGACAGAGCATCATCGGGTCACATGACCACGGTAACTGTGGTCATGTGACCCGATGATGCTCTGCCACATCATCACAGGTCCTGTAAGCACAAGGACCTTGTTGTGGCAGGCAGCGCTGGATAGAGACAGGATAGGTGAGCATAATGGCTTGTTATTTTATGAGTGGGTGTGCGAGCCCGTCCCCACCGCCATCCATCCTGCCCCCATGCTCCATCCTGCCCCCTGCCATCTGCCCACCGTGCTGACCACTCTGCCCACCGCGCTGCTGCGCTGACCACTCTGCCCACCGCGCTGCTGCGCTGACCACTCTGCCCACTGCACTCACTGCTAACCACTGAGCCACCATACAGTGCTAACCACTGAGCCACCATACAGTGCTAAACACTGAGCGACCAAAATTTGCTAACCACTGAGCCACGGCGCAGTGCTAACCACTGAGCCACCATACAGTGCTAAACACTGAGCGACCATAATTTGCTAACCACTGAGCCACCATACAGTGCTAACCACTGAGCCACCGTACAGTGCTAAACACTGAGCGACCATAATTTGCTAACCACTGAGCCACCATACAGTGCTAACCACTGAGCCACCGTACAGTGCTAAACACTGAGCGACCATAATTTGCTAACCACTGAGCCACCGCGCAGTGCTAACCACTGAGCCACCACGCAGTGCTAACCACTGAGCCACCGTGCAGTGCTAACCACTGAGCCACCGTGCAGTGCTAACCACTGAGCCACCGCGCAGTGCTAACCACTGAGCCACCGCGCAGTGCTAACCACTGAACCACCGCGCAGTGCTAACCACTGAGCCACTGCGCAGTGCTAACCACTGAGCCACCGCGCAGTGCTAACCACTGAGCCACCGCGCAGAGCTAACCACTCAGCCACCGTATACTCTGCTAACCACTGAGCCCCTGTATACTCTGATAACCACTGAGCTGCTGTACAGTGCTCCATCCTCCCTCACCCCGCCGCTTTATCCTCCACCCTCCTCCTCCCACCGCTCTGTGCTCCGTCCTCCCCCTGCCTGTGCCGTTCCATCCTCCTCCACTGCTTCCTCCTCCTTCCTTTGTCCTCCTCCCCTCCTCCACTCCATCCTCCCCCTGCCTGTGCTGCTCCGTCCTCCCCCACCCCACTGCTTTGTCCTCCGTCCTCCTCCCCCCGCCGCTCTGTGCTCCATCCTCCCCCTGCCTGTGCTGCTCCGGCTTCCCTCACCCCACCGCTTTGTCCTCCGTCCTCCTCCCCCCGCCGCTCTGTGCTCCATCCTCCCCCTGCCTGTGCCACTCCATCCTCCCTGACCCCACTGCTTCTTCTTCCTTCCTTTGTCCGCCTCCCCTCCGACACTCCATCCTCCCCCTGCCTCTGCTGCTCCGGCCTCCCCCACCCCGCCGCTTTGTCCTCCATCTTCCTCTACCCTGCTGCTTTGTGCTCCGTCCTCCCCCTGCCTGTGCTGCTCCGGCTTCCCTCACCCTACCACTTCGTCCACCATCCTCCTCTCCCACACGGCTCTGTGCTCCGGCCGCCCCCTGCCGCTTCATCCTCCCCCCTGCCTGTGCTGCTGCATCCTCCCCCACCCCACCGCTTCCTCCTCCTTCCTTTGTCCTCCTCCCCTCCACCACTCCATACTCCATTCTCCCCCTGCCTCTGCTGCTCCATCCTCCCCCACCCCGCCGCTTTGTCCTCCGTCCTCCCCCTGCCTGTGCTGCTCCATCCTCCTCCACCGCTCCTCCTCTTTCCTTTGTCCTCCTCCTCTCCGCCACTCCATCCTTCGTCCTCCCCCTGCCTGTGCTGCTCTGGCCTCCTCCACCCCGCCGCTTTGTCCTCCGTCCTCCTCTTTCCCGCAGCTCTGTGCTCCATCCTCCCCCTGTCTGTGCCACTCCATCTTCCCCCACCCCACCGCTTCCTCCTCCTTCCTTTGTCCTCCCCCACTCCATCCTCTGTCCTCCCCCTGCCTGTGCTGTTCCATCCTCGCCCACACCGCTGCTTTGTCCTCTGTCCTCCTCCCCCTGCCACTCTGTGCTCCGTCCTCCCCCTGCCTGTGCCGCTCGTTCCTCCCCCACCCCACCGCTCCCTCCTCCTTCCTTTGTCCTCCTCCCCTCCGCTACTCCATCCTCTGTCCTCCCCCTGCCTGTGCTGCTCCGGCCTCCCCCAACCCTCCGCTTCCTCCTCCATCCTCCTCTCCCCCGCCGCTCTGTGCTCCGTCCTCACCTGGCCGCTCTGTCCTCCCCCTGCCGCTCTGTCCTCCCCCTGCCGTTCTGTCCTCCCCCTGCCGCTCCGTCCTTCCCCGCCGCTTCCTCCTCCTTCCTTTGTCCTCCTCACGTCCGCCACTCCATCCTCCGTCCTCCCCCTGCCTGTGCTGCTCCGGCCTCCCCCAACCCTCCGCTTCCTCCTCCATCCTCCTCTCCCCCGCCGCTCTGTGCTCCTTCCTCCCCCTGCCACTCCTTCCTCCCCCTGCCTGTGCTGCTACATCCTCCCACACCCCACCCCTACCTCCTCTGTCCTCCATCCTCCTCCCCCCTGCTGCTCTGTCCTCTCTCCTCCCCCCTGCCACGCCGTCTTTTCCCCGCCGCTCCTTCTTCAAAGTTCCTCCCAATTCAGCCCTCACCGCCTTTCCCATGCAATCTCTATTTCTATATTCTAGAATATCCGATGCATTAGAATCGGGCTACCATCTAGTTGGCAATAAAGGTTCACTTGACATCTATTTGGTGCTGCTTTTTCCTTTTTTGGATTATATATATATATATATATATATATATATATATATACAGTTAGGGCCAGAAATATTTGGACAGTGACACAATTTTCGCGAGTTGGGCTCTGCATGCCACCACATTGGATTTGAAATGAAACCTCTACAACAGAATTCAAGTGCAGATTGTAACGTTTAATTTGAAGGGTTGAACAAAAATATCTGATAGAAAATGTAGGAATTGTACACATTTCTTTACAAACACTCCACATTTTAGGAGGTCAAAAGTAATTGGACAAATAAACATAACCCAAACAAAATATTTTTATTTTCAATATTTTGTTGCGAATCCTTTGGAGGCAATTACTGCCTTAAGTCTGGAACCCATGGACATCACCAAACGCTGGGTTTCCTCCTTCTTAATGCTTTGCCAGGCCTTTACAGCCGCAGCCTTCAGGTCTTGCTTGTTTGTGGGTCTTTCCGTCTTAAGTCTGGATTTGAGCAAGTGAAATGCATGCTCAATTGGGTTAAGATCTGGTGATTGACTTGGCCATTGCAGAATGTTCCACTTTTTTGCACTCATGAATTCCTGGGTAGCTTTGGCTGTATGCTTGGGGTCATTGTCCATCTGTACTATGAAGCGCCGTCCAATCAACTTTGCAGCATTTGGCTGAATCTGGGCTGAAAGTATATCCCGGTACACTTCAGAATTCATCCGGCTACTCTTGTCTGCTGTTATGTCATCAATAAACACAAGTGACCCAGTGCCATTGAAAGCCATGCATGCCCATGCCATCACGTTGCCTCCACCATGTTTTACAGAGGATGTGGTGTGCCTTGGATCATGTGCCGTTCCCTTTCTTCTCCAAACTTTTTTCTTCCCATCATTCTGGTACAGGTTGATCTTTGTCTCATCTGTCCATAGAATACTTTTCCAGAACTGAGCTGGCTTCTTGAGGTGTTTTTCAGCAAATTTAACTCTGGCCTGTCTATTTTTGGAATTGATGAATGGTTTGCATCTAGATGTGAACCCTTTGTATTTACTGCCATGGAGTCTTCTCTTTACTGTTGACTTAGAGACAGATACACCTACTTCACTGAGACTGTTCTGGACTTCAGTTGATGTTGTGAACGGGTTCTTCTTCACCAAATAAAGTATGCGGCGATCATCCACCACTGTTGTCATCCGTGGACGCCCAGGCCTTTTAGAGTTCCCAAGCTCACCAGTCAATTCCTTTTTTCTCAGAATGTACCCAACTGTTGATTTTGCTACTCCAAGCATGTCTGCTATCTCTCTGATGGATTTTTTCCTTTTTTTCAGCCTCAGGATGTTCTGCTTCACCTCATTTGAGAGTTCCTTTGACCGCATGTTGTCTGGTCACAGCAACAGCTTCCAAATGCAAAACCACACACCTGGAATCCATCCCTGACCTTTTAACTACTTCATTGATTACAGGTTAACGAGGGAGACGCCTTCAGAGTTAATTGCAGCCCTTAGATTCCATTGTCCAATTACTTTTGGTCCCTTGAAAAAGAGGAGGCTATGCATTACAGAGCTATGATTCCTAAACCCTTTCTCCGATTTGGATGTGGAAACTCTCATATTGCAGCTGGGAGTGTGCACTTTCAGCCCATATTATATATATAATTGTATTTCTGAACATGTTTTTGTAACCAGCTAAAATAACAAAACTTGTGTCACTGTCCAAATATTTCTGGCCCTAACTGTATACTATATATATATTTGTTATCGCCGCATTGGCAGTTCAGAAATGCCCAATCTATCACCCAAAGGGTGTACAGACGTCACCATGACCGGATGTGACGCAATTAGCGGCACACTGGCCACTATGCCCATACAGCAGGGCGAGGAGGACTGGGATTATTTATCACGCCCATTGAGGCGTGATAATGAGCGGCTAAGGAGGGCTTAGAGTCTCACAGGGAATGCCCTGAGAGACTTATTCAGGGACAAGAAGTCGCAGATATGTAAGTGCATAATGCTGATTTTGGCAATGTTACACCATGCATTTTTTACAGAAACGGACCACTAATAATGATCTCTCATGGTGCAGGGACAGGTATTCATAGGGTTGGGGGTGATTTGGTGGGGTCAGGTTCCCTTTAATGTTGTACTTAAAGGGATCATCCAGGTTTGACATGAAAGTCTGTAGTCTCTCTAGGTGACTGCAGACCTCTGAATTCTTACAGTGAGTGGTCTACACACTGTCAGGATTCCGCCATTCCAATGGCAAGACTGGACGGTCGTGTGAGTACAACTATAAGATTTATATACTTCTGGTCACATTCTGACTACAGGTGACCACCCTCACTCAATTAATTTTCATTTAGTGAGGCCTCGTATATCTAGTCAGCAGGTGACTGTATGTATGTAAATTTCATACTTGTGGTTACGTGACCTCCCACTCTCACCGCCAGCACCAGAGATTCCTGACAGTGTGCGCACTGTGAGAATTCACAAGTCTTCAGTCACAGAGTGACAGATACAGTGACTGCAGACTCATCAGAAACTGGGAAAACTCCTTTAATGCTCCTAACAAATAAAAACATAGTAACCCTTAAATTGTCAGATGGCACAACATTTAATTAACATAGCCATGTCTAATGTATTATTACTAGTGTTGAGCGAGCATGCTCGGCACTACTCGGTACTCGCACGAGTATCACTGTACTCGGGCGACTCGCCGAGTACCGAGTAATCTCGCGATACTCGTGCTGTGCTCGTGGTCGTCATCTCTCCATGTTGGCGCTCTTTTGAGAGCCAGCCCACGTGCAGGGATTGGCTGACAGACCACTGCAATGCCACAGCCTGTTAGTTGTGGCATAGCAGTGATTGGCCGCCCTGCACAGCGTCACCGAGCCTTTATAACTCCCGGCGCGCTGTGCTCGGCACACAGCCATCCAGACAGTGAGTGTAGGGAGAGTGTCTGCTGCTGCTTAGGGACAGATTTGCGGCCCTTACAGGTAGATCCGGAGCAGGGCTGCAAACTGCTGCTGCTGACCACAACAGTCCTTCTCAGGACTAATCTAGGAGGATATAGGCAGGGTGATCCAGATCGGAGTCCAAGATTTCCAGTGACCAGAACAGTCCTTCTCAGGACTAATCTAGGAGGATATAGGCAGAGTGATACAGATTGGAATCCAAGCTTTTCTGTGACCATTAGAGTCACCACACTCTTGTACTTAGTACCTTAATACAGGTTAGGGACTAAAATCCTCTCTTCAAACCATTACAGTCACCATACAGGTGTACGTAGTACCTTAATACAGGTTAGGGAACTAAAATCCTAACTCTTGTCATCAAAACAGTCACCAGACAGGTGTACGTACTACCTTAATACAGGTTAGGGACTAAAATCCTCTCTTCAAACCATTACAGTCACCAGACAGGTGTACGTACTACCTTAATACAGGTTAGGGACTAAAATCCTCTCCTGAAACCATTACAGTCACCAGACAGGTGTACGTACTACCTTAATACAGGTTAGGGACTAAAATCCTCTCTTCAAACCATTACAGTCACCAGACAGGTGTACGTACTACCTTAATACAGGTTAGGGAACTAAAATCCTAACTCTTGTCATCAAAACAGTCACCAGACAGGTGTACGTACTACCTTAATACAGGTTAGGGACTAAAATCCTCTCTTCAAACCATTACAGTCACCAGACAGGTGTACGTGCTACCTTAATACAGGATAGGGAACTAAAATCCTAACTCTTGTCATTTCAACAGTCACCACACTGTTGAACGTCATACCCTTTATAAAGGTTGGGGAACTAAAATCCTAACTCTTGTCATCTCAACAGTAACCACACTGTTGTACGTCATACGTTTATACAGGTTAGGGAAATAAAATCCTAACTCTTGTCATCTCAACAGTCACCACACTGTTGTACGTCATACCCTTTATACAGGTTAGGGAACTAAAATCCTAACTCTTGTCATCTCAACAGTCACCACACTGTTGTACGTCATACCCTTTATACAGGTTAGGGAACTAAAATCCTAACTCTTGTCATCTCAACAGTCACCACACTGTTGTATGTCATACGTTTATACAGGTTAGGGAAATAAAATCCTAACTCTTGTCATCTCAACAGTCACCACACTGTTGTACGTCATACGTTTATACAGGTTAGGGAACTAAAATCCTAACTCTTGTCATCTCAAGAGTCACCACACTGTTGTACGTCATACCCTTTATACAGGTTAGGGAACTAAAAGCCTAACTCTTGTCATCTCAACAGTCACCACACTGTTGTACGTCATACCCTTTATACAGGTTAGGGAACTAAAATCCTAACTCTTGTCATCTCAACAGTCACCACACTGTTGTACGTCATACGTTTATACAGGTTAGGGAACTAAAATCCTAACTCTTGTCATCTCAAGAGTCACCACACTGTTGTACGTCATACCCTTTATACAGGTTAGGGAACTAAAAGCCTAACTCTTGTCATCTCAACAGTCACCACACTGTTGTACGTCATACCCTTTATACAGGTTAGGGAACTAAAATCCTAACTCTTGTCATCTCAACAGTCACCACACTGTTGTACGTCATACGTTTATACAGGTTAGGGAACTAAAATCCTAACTCTTGTCATCTCAAGAGTCACCACACTGTTGTACGTCATACCCTTTATACAGGTTAGGGAACTAAAAGCCTAACTCTTGTCATCTCAACAGTCACCACACTGTTGTACGTCATACCCTTTATAAAGGTTAGGGAACTAAAATCCTAACTCTTGTCATCTCAACAGTCACCACACTGTTGTACGTCATACATTTATACAGGTTAGGGAACTAAAATCCTAACTCTTGTCATCTCAAGAGTCACCACACTGTTGTACGTCATACCCTTTATACAGGTTAGGGAATATAAAGCCTAACTCTTGTCATCTCAACAGTCACACACACTGTTGTACTCATACCCTTTATACAGGTTAGGGAACTAAAATCCTAACTTTGTCATCTCAACAGTCACCACACTGTTGTACGTCATACGTTTATACAGGTTAGGGAAATAAAATCCTAACTCTTGTCATCTCAACAGTCACCACACTGTTGTACGTCATACCTTTATACAGGTTAGGGAAACTATAAAGCCTAACTCTTGTCATCTCAACAGTCACACACACTGTTTACGTCATACCCTTTATACAGGTTAGGGAACTAAAATCCTAACTTTGTCATCTCAACAGTCACCACACTGTTGTACGTCATACGTTTATACAGGTTAGGGAAATAAAATCCTAACTCTTGTCATCTCAACAGTCACCACACTGTTGTACGTCATACCCTTTATACAGGTTAGGGAATTAAAAGCCTAACTCTTGTCATCTCATAACCAGTCATCCTAACCACTACTTGTATGTAACGTCCATACGTCAACTTTATACAGGTTAGGGAACTAAAATCCTAACTCTTGTCATCTCAACAGTCACCACACTGTTGTACGTCATACCCTTTATACAGGTTAGGGAACTAAAAGCCTAACTCTTGTCATCTCAACAGTCACCACACTGTTGTACGTCATACCTTTATACAGGTTAGGGAACTAAAATCCTAACTCTTGTCATCTCAACAGTCACACACTGTTGTACGTCATACCCTTTATACAGGTTAGGGAAATAAAATCCTAACTTTTGTCATCTCAACAGTCACCACACTGTTGTACGTCATACCGTTTATACAGGTTAGGGAAATATAAATCCTAACTCTTTCATCTCAACAGTCACCACACTGTTGTACGTCATACCTTTTACAGGTTAGGGAACTAAAACCTAACTCTTGTCATCTCAACAGTCACCACACTGTTGTACGTCATACGCTTTATACAGGTTAGGGAAATAAAATCCTAACTCTTGTCATCTCAACAGTCACCAACTGTTGTACGTCATACCCTTTATACAGGTTAGGGAACTAAAATCCTAACTCTTGTCATCTCAACAGTCACCACACTGTTGTACGTCATACGTTTATACAGGTTAGGGAAATAAATCCTAACTCTTGTCATCTCAACAGTCACCACACTGTTGTACGTCATACCCTTTATACAGGTTAGGGAACTAAAGCCTAACTCTTGTCATCTCAACAGTCACCACACATGTTGTACATCATATCCTTTATACAGGTTAGGGAATAAAATCCTAACTCTTGTCATCTCAACAGTCACCACACTGTTGTACGTCATACCTTTATACAGGTTAGGGAACTAAAATCCTAACTCTTGTCATCTCAACAGTCACCACACTGTTGTACGTCATACCCTTTATACAGGTTAGGAACTAAAAGCCTAACTCTTGTCATCTCAACAGTCACCACACTGTTGTACGTCATACCCTTTATACAGGTTAGGGAACTAAAACCTAACTCTTGTCATCTCAACAGTCACCACACTGTTGTACGTCATACCTTTATACAGGTTAGGGAATAAAATCCTAACTCTTGTCATCTCAACAGTCACCACACTGTGTACGTCATACCTTTATACAGGTTAGGGAATAAAACCTAACTCTTGTCATCTCAACAGTCACCACACTGTTTACGTCATACCCTTTATACAGGTTAGGAACTAAAATCCTAACTCTTGTCATCTCAACAGTCACCACACTGTTGTACGTCATACCTTTAACAGGTTAGGGAATAAAATCCTAACTCTTGTCATCTCAACAGTCACCACACTGTTGTACGTCATACCTTTATACAGTTAGGGAACTAAAACCTAACTCTTGTCATCTCAACAGTCACCACACTGTTGTACGTCATACCTTTATACAGGTTAGGGAACTAAAATCCTAACTCTTGTCATCTCAACAGTCACCACACTGTTGTACGTCAACTTATACAGGTTAGGAACTAAAATCTAACTTTGTCATCTCAACAGTCACCACACTGTTGTACGTCATACCCTTTATACAGTTAGGGAACTAAAACCTAACTCTTGTCATCTCAACAGTCACCACACTGTTGTACGTCATACCTTTATACATGTTAGGAACTAAAATCCTAACTCTTGTTCTCTCAACAGTCACCACTCACATGTTGTACGTCATACTTTATACAGGTTAGGGAACTAAAATCCTAACTCTTGTCACTCAACAGTCCCACACTGTTGTACGTCATACCTTTATACAGGTTAGGGAACTAAAATCCTAACTCTTGTCATCTCAACAGTCACCACACTGTTGTACGTCATACCTTTATACAGGTTAGGGAACTAAAACCTAACTCTTGTCATCTCAACAGTCACCCAAATGTTGTACGTCATACGTTTTACAGGTTAGGGAACTAAAATCCTAATCTTGTCATCTCAACAGTCACCACACTGTTGTACGTCATACCTTTATACAGGTTAGGGAACTAAAATCCTAACTCTTGTCATCTCAACAGTCACCACACTGTTGTACGTCATACCCTTTATACAGGTTAGGGAATAAAATCCTAACTTTGTCATCTCAACAGTCACCACACTGTGTACGTCATACCTTTATACAGGTTAGGGAACTAAAATCCTAACTCTTGTCATCTCAACAGTCACCACACTGTTGTACGTCATACTTTATACAGGTTAGGGAACTAAAATCCTAACTCTTGTCATCTCAACAGTCACCACACTGTTGTACGTCATACGTTTATACAGGTTAGGGAACTAAAATCCTAACTCTTGTCATCTCAACAGTCACCACACTGTTGTACGTCATCCTTTATACAGGTTAGGGAACTAAAATCCTAAACACTTATACAGGTTAGGAACTAAAATCCTAACTCATGTCATCTCAACAGTCACCACACTGTTGTACTATACCCTGTATACAGGTTAGAACTAAACCTAACCTTGTCACCAACAGTCACCACAACGGTTAGACTATACCTTTATACAGTTAGGACTAAAACCTCTCTTCATACATCACACACGTGACGTCTACTTATACAGTAGGAACTAAACTAACTCTTGTCACTAACAGTCACCACGTGTAGCTACTTATACAGTAGGAACTAAACCTAACTCTGTCATCCAACAGTCACCAACGTGTATCTACTTTATCAGTTAGGAATAAACACCTGTCATCAACAGTCACCACTGTTGTACTCATATTTATACAGGTAGAACTAAAACCTAACCTGTCATCTCAACATCCACACTGTTGTACGTCATATTTATACAGTTAGGATAAACCTAACCTTCATCTCAACACACCACACTGTTGTACGTCATACCTTATACAGTTGGGAACTAAAACTAACTCTTGTCATCTCAACAGTCACCACACTGTGTACGTCATACTTTTACAGTTAGGGATAAAATCCTAACTCTGTCATCTCAACAGTCACCACATGTTGTACGTCATACTTAACAGTTAGGGAATAAAATCCTAACTCTTGTCATCTCAACAGTCACCACACGTTGTACTCATATTTACAGTTAGGAACTAAAACCTAACTCTGTCATCTCAACAGTCACCACACTGTTGTACGTCATACTTATACAGTTAGGGAACTAAAACCTAACTCTTGTCATCTCAACAGTCACCACACTGTTGTACTCAATTATAAGTTAGGAACTAAAACAACTCTTGCATCTCACAGTCACCACACTGTGTACGTCATACTTTATACAGGTAGGACTAAAACCTACTCTTTCATCCACATCACCACACTGTGTACGTCATATTAACAGTTGGAATAAAACCTAACTCTTGTCATCTCAACACACCACACGTTGTACTCTACTTTATACAGGTTGGGAACTAAAATCCTAACTCTTGCATTCAACAGTCACCACATGTTGTACTCAACTTATACAGGTTAGGGAATAAAACCTACTTTGATCTCAACAGTCACCACACTGTTGTACGTCATACTTATACGGTTAGGAACTAAACCTAACTTTCATCTCAACAGTCACACACTGTTGTACTCATACTTATACAGGTTAGGGAACTAAAATCCTAACTCTGTCATCCAACATCACCACACTGTGTACGTCATACTTTTACAGTTAGGGAAAAACCTAATTATACAGTTAGGGAACTAAAATCCTAACTCTTGTCATCTCAACAGTCACCACACTGTTGTACGTCATAACGGTTTAATAAAACATAGAGATACATACAAATGTCGTAACTTATCATTGGACAAAACCTAACCCGTCACCACATCCAACTGTTGTACGTCATACCTTTATACAGGTTAGGGAACTAAAATCCTAACTCTTGTCATCTCAACAGTCACCACACTGTTGTACGTCATACCTTTATACAGGTTAGGGAACTAAAATCCTAACTCTTGTCATCTCAACAGTCACCACACTGTTGTACGTCATACCTTTATACAGGTTAGGGAACTAAAATCCTAACTCTTGTCATCTCAACAGTCACCACACTGTTGTACGTCATAACCCTTTATACAGGTTAGGAACTAAAATCCTAACTCTTGTCATCTCAACAGTCACCACACTGTTGTACGTCATACCCTTTATACAGGTTAGGGAACTAAAATCCTAACTCTTGTCATCTCAACAGTCACCACACTGTTGTACGTCATACCTTATACAGGTTAGGGAACTAAAACCTAACTCTGTCATCTCAACAGTCACCACACTGTTGTACGTCATATTATAAGGTTAGGAACTAAAACCTAACTCTTACTCACACACCACACTGTTACGTCATACTTTATACAGGTTAGG
The DNA here is from genome assembly GCA_033576535.1 of Allobates femoralis. NCBI lineage: Eukaryota > Metazoa > Chordata > Amphibia > Anura > Aromobatidae > Allobates > Allobates femoralis. Next base: position 87,418 of record JARQOC010000366.1, read on the forward strand.
GAACTAAACCAACTCTTGTCATCTCAACACCACACGTTGTACTCATACTTATAAGTTAGGGAAAACAACTCTGTCACTCAACATCACCACACTGTGACGTCAACTACAGGTTGATAACCTAACTCGTCATCTCAACTCACCACGTTGTACTCACCTATACGTTAGGGAACAAATCCACTCTTGTCATCTCAACAGCACCACACGTGTACCAATTACAGTAGGGATAATCCTAACTCTTCCTCAACACACAACTGTGACGTCAACTTTATCAGTTAGGGATAAAACCTAACTCTTCATCCACATCACCACACTTTTACGCATATTTACAGTAGGGACTAAAACTAACTCTTGCATTCACATCACCACCGTGTACCTATTACAGTAGGATAAAATCCTCTCTGTCATTAAATCACCATGTACGCTATTACAGTAGGAACAAAACCACTCTGTCATCAACAGTCACCACACTTACTCAACTTATACAGGTAGAAAATCACTTTCATCTCAACTCCACACTGTGATCATATTAACAGTTAGGATAACCTAATCTGTCATCTCACACACGTTACTCTACTAAAGTGGACAAACCAACTTTAAACAACCTTGTCATCCACAGTCACCACACTGTTTACCATACTTATAGGTTAGGAACTAAACTAACTCTTTCATCTCACGTCACCACACTGTTACGTCATATTACAGTAGGGAAAAATCCAACTCTTTCACATCACACACTGTGTATCAACTTATACAGTAGACAAAACCACTTGCATCTCAACTCACCACATGTGACGTCAACTTATAAGGTTAGGGAATAAAACCTAACTCTTTATCTACAGCACACATGTGACGTATACCTATACATAGGGAAAAACCTAACCTTGTCACTCACAGCCCATGTGTACTCATACCTTTATAAGGTTAGAAAACCTAACCTTGTCTCTCAACGCCCCACTGTTGCTTCTATAAGGAGGAATAAAACTAACCTTGTCACCATCACACACGTGTAGTCATACCTTTTACAGTTAGGATAAAACTACTCTGTCATTCAACATACCACCTTGTAGTCATACTACAGTTGGGATAAATCTAACTCTTGTCATCAACATCCACCTTTACTATACTTTATAAGTAGGGAATAAAACTATTTGTCATCACATCACCACACTTGTCGTCACTATACAGGTTAGGATAAACCTAACCTTTTCTAACATCACCACACTGTGTACCACTTACGTTAGGGATAAAACCTAACTG